>JAJOZX010002864.1:577500-617617 GCA_023014485.1 Bathynomus jamesi
AACACAGACCGTGCATGGAACAAGGAACTCTCTCTGGGAAAATTAAATCCACTATAGTCCGAATAAGTAATGGTAAATGACAAATACCATAGTTTTTTCTTTTTCATGATTTTAGCCCGACGTGGGCAACGGGTCTCTCGCAAAGAGATCCCATAAATATAGCTTCCCTCACCAGCTATCTGCAAAGCAGACAGGATCCAGCTTTGGGACATGGATCTAGGGTTTAAAGCAAGCCTAGATCCCTACATTCAGAACCTCTATATAAGTAAAAGACTCGTTGCATTCACGTCGTGTTGAATAAATCAAAGAAAAAGGGGGTAACTATTGTATTTTTAGCCAAAAAAAAAACCAAAACTTAAACCTCAACCGGGACATTGAGCGTCCACTTTTCAAGGCACGAAACACGTCCGTTTAGTATACACAAACTCAGAATGGTTCCCTGAGAACATTATATGTTAAACACAGACCGTGCATGGAACAAGGAACTCTTCTGGGAAAATTAAATCCACTATAGTCCGAATAAGTAATGGTAAATGACAAATACCATAGTTTTTTCTTTTTCATGATTTTAGCCCGACGTGGGCAACGGTCTCTCGCAAAGAGATCCCAATAAATATAGCTTCCCTCACCAGCTATCTGCAAAGCAGACAGGATCCAGCTTTGGGACATGGATCTAGGGTTTAAAGCAAGCCTAGATCCCTACATTCAGAACCTCTATATAAGTAAAAGACTCGTTGCATTCACGTCGTGTTGAATAAATCAAAGAAAAAGGGGTAACTATTGTATTTTTAGCCAAAAAAAAAAAAAACTTAAACCTCAACCGGGACATTGAGCGTCCACTTTTCAAGGCACGAAACAACGTCCGTTTAGTATACACAAACTCAGAATGGTTCCCTGAGAACATTATATGTTTAAACACAGACCGTGCATGGAATTTGTCATTTACCATTACTTTTTCGGACTATAGTGGATTTAATTTTCCCAGAAGAGTTCCTTGTTCCATGCACGGTCTGTGTTTAACATATAATGTTCTCAGGAACCATTCTGAGTTTGTGTATACTAAACGGACGTGTTTCGTGCCTTGAAAAGTGGACGCTCAATGTCCCGGTTGAGGTTTAAGTTTGGTTTTTTTTTTGGCTAAAAATACAATAGTTACCCCCTTTTTCTTTGATTTATTCAACACGACGTGAATGCAACGAGTCTTTTACTTATATAGAGGTTCTGAATGTAGGGATCTAGGCTTGCTTTAAACCCTAGATCCATGTCCCAAAGCTGGATCCTGTCTGCTTTGCAGATAGCTGGTGAGGGAAGCTATATTTATGGATCTCTTTGCGAGAGACCCGTTGCCCACGTCGGGCTAAAATCATGAAAAAGAAAAAAACTATGGTATTTGTCATTTACCATTACTTATTCGGACTATAGTGGATTTAATTTTCCCAGAAGAGTTCCTTGTTCCATGCACGGTCTGTGTTTAACATATAATGTTCTCAGGGAACCATTCTGAGTTTGTGTATATATATATATATATATATATATATATATTAAAGTGTGTAAATGAGTAAAAACACATTTCTAAATGTATTACAATAATTAAACATGTGCTTCTTATGCTTTATTTTAGGCTTATAACTGTTGTATTTTAAGAGATTTACCACTTCTTACTATCAGAGGAGAGGAGCAGCGACAAGCTTGACCTTCGTGAAATGAGGAATCATTGCACGGAACACTTGAAAGGTTGAAAGGTATAATTTTTTTTTTTTTTAGGTTTATGAACCAATCGTTAGGTCAACTGTACGCCCTTGACGATTGGTTAGGTTAGGTCGTGATATTTTCGTTAGTTAGCCTTATAAAGCTAACTAAAGAAGGTTGGGGGCCCTGATCTTCAGGTGATCAGTCTATTTTATTATTATTATCAAGAAATTAAGCATGAGAAGTTCGTTTTAAACTAATTTAAATACCTGTTGCTAATTAAATAATATAAAATATTATAAGTGTTAATTCTTATGAATATAATAATAAAAGAACGAACTTTTTGATCAAACATTTTTCTTATAGCAAATTACTCCCCCTTTTTAAAATACATAAATAAATTACATCATGGCCTTTCTTGTCTCTTTGCAAGACTCGCGGTTTCGTTGTTGGTACCGCAAGTAGATGGTGTGGTCGTTCCGCTCGTACCTTTGGTACCTTTTGTCTTTCAATCGGGGCACAGTTCTTTGTTACCTACTGTATTTGGTAATTTTTTTTGGAGGGGGGAGGGGGATCTGTTTGCTTTTTTGTTTTGTTAAGGTAGTTGGATTTCACGTTCCAATTTTTAACTTGCGAAGAGGAGAATTCGCTATCGGACTGCAAAACCAGACTGAACGAGCATCCTGCGTTAGCCAGGGCATATTTTCTTGCTCCTCCTAGCTTTATTCCTCTCTCTCTCTCTCTCTCTCTCTCTCTCTCTCTCTATATATATATATATATATATATATACGTTATACAGTATATCCTACCATTTTTACTCACCTTTATATATTCTCGTTCACGCATTCATGTGGTATCTACTGTATCTACTATACAGTTTGGATCACCTGAAGATCAGGGCTCCCAGCCTTCGTTAGTTAGCCTTATAAGGCTAACTAACGAAGGCTGGGGCCCTGATCTTCAGGTGATCCTACAGTTTTATATATATGTAATTTAACTAAAGTTACAAAGTTCCTATATATATGAGGCATACCTAATTTTAGTGTGCAGTGAAACCCATTTGCGCAGTAATAATTTCAATTTGTGCAGTGATAAATTGAAAATATGTGCAGTGATACATTAGGTTCTGTATCCGATATAGAACCTAATTTATTACTGCACAGATTTCCAATTTATCACTGCACAAATTGAAATTATTACTGCGCAAATTGGTTATCACTGCACACTAAAATTAGGTATGGATGAGGGGAAATGAATTCCTAGTTTCATTCTGTAGATTACGGGTCACGTTCTCTGCCCCCCCCCCCCACTTATAGAAAATGATAACTGTTTCTAAATGATGAAGGATGAAGGCTGTGTAATATGTATATGTTACAGGGAATCTGTGTAATTAGGGATTTCATGAAATCCCTAAAATGTTCAGGGATTTCATGTAAGGTTAAGTCGTGATATTTTCGTTAGTTTTAACGAAAATATCACGACTTAACCTAACCGGGCATTCAATTAACTGGGTATTCAATAATTTTCCCATAGGTTTAACGAAAATGTCACGACTTAACCTTACATGAAATTCCTGAACATTTTAGGGATTTCATGAAATCCCGTTACACAGATTCCCTGTAACATATATACATTTAATGAGGTAGGGCCCCGTCCTGTGAAACAAATTATCCAAAAGGTTTTGATCTATACTTGGAACGAAGAAAATCTGAAGCATCTTAAATATGAAGTACAGGTGACAGATGGGTCATCGTAAAAAACTGGGCCATCATTTTTTTCTGTTAGAGCACATTGGACAATAAACTTTAGGGTAGTATTTTTTGTGTTCTCTCACGGGAAGTATCTCGTCCCGAAATTCATCAGTCACGTTTGTTAACTTTGCCACCGACGTGGAAAGTAGTTTCGTCTGAGAAACATAAAAGATCTAGAAATACTACAGCTATTTTTACCAAATCCAACAGTTCAGAACACATATCAATGCGTCTGCCATAATCCTTCTCCAAAACGTAAAGGTACAGATAAAGCTTCTCCCATAACATTATAGACAGTCGACCTTCACAGCTCCATTAATTGAGCGGAAACACGACCCACAATTTTGGTGGAATTGCGCTCAAAACATTTATAGACATATTCAGTGTCTTCCACGGCTAATCATGGTCTTCCAGATCACGGTAAATCCTGAACTTAAAATGAGTCACAGATATTCCTCTATTCAGTCAATATTTTTTTATATTTACATTCAAAACCATAACAAGACTTTAAAGATACATTTTATTTTATATTTAATAGACTGTAAAATTACAGAAAACTTAAGTTATTGAATAAATGTAAAAATAATTTGTAAGAATTCTAAACTAAAATACGAAATGAGTCATTCAACAAATCCATTGAAATGAGGAAAGAAAATATAATAAGGTCCTTTTAATAGCCGAGTATTAACAGAAATACGGCAATATACAGAAAACACAGAGACATTACTTTTTTTTTACGTTCATTACACTGTAGCTGACTTCAGGAAAAGCTGAATGGAAAATGAGTATTAGAATAGTTTGTTTTAATGGCTTATTATGTACAGTATAGTTTCGGAAAAAAGTTCGCGTACAAACCTAAAATTTCTTAAAAGCATAAATTTGTTAATCAGTATTTACTTTTTTCTTTTAATTTTAAAATTGTCACAAAAAAGAATGAAATATCTAAAAGCAGAATATTACTAATTATTAATTTTTTATGATAGCTAGAAACTTTATTTTTCTAGTTGAACATTTTTCCCCAGTGAATAGGAATAACATTGTTTCTTTTATTATTATTATATATACACGGTGAACCAAAAGTAGGTGGACAGTAGGTTGAATACGGTTTGTGTTATATTATATTATAACTATGGTGTTCATTATAACTATGGTGTTTGTGTTTATTATATTAAATATTATAACTAAATTTATTTAAATTTTATTTTGTATTATAGTATACAAAAAAATTAAATATGTATTCTCAAAATAAACGTTATCATTTACTGTCCACCTACATTTGGTTCACCCTATATATATATACCGGGTGTCCGAGAATTATCTGTACAATTTTTGGCTGTTATTAAAAGTCAACCATGAAGTGTAGAAATTCCAGTGTTGTCCCATTTTACAGAGAATCTCATTAAGTTTTCTGATACCACGTTTGACAAGTTTTTTAGAAATGTACGCGGGTGACAGACATTGATGATTTAAAAGCAAGAATCACAGCTGCTATTGAGCGAATTGATGTGGATATGCTGCAGCGTACATGGCAACATTTGGAGTATCGATTGGATGTTTTGCGAATCACTAATGGTGCACATATCGAATGTTTGTAACAACGTTACTTTAATAAAAGAAACTTTTGAAAATACAGATTCTAAATAATCTTGTTTAAGAATTTTACGTGTTATCAAGAATTTATTAAAAGATGAAATTGTACAGATAATGTTCGGACACACTGGAATTTCTAAAAAACTTGTCACAACTTGGTATCAGAAAAAACTTAATGAGATTCTCTGTAAAATGGGACAACACTGGAATTTCTACACTTCATGGTTGACTTTTAATAACAGCCAAAAAATTGTACAGATAATTCTCGGACACCCTGTATATATATATATATATATATATATATATATATATATATATATATATATATATATATATATATATATATATATATATATATATATATATACGAACGACAGCGAAGAAATTTTCGATATTATTTTGGATCACGTTTTATATTAGATATATTTTTGTGTTCGAATAAATAAAGGAAAAATATAAATAAGGCCAATATTTAATTAATGGAATTGGAAGGGCACGTATGCACCCACTTGCAGCAAACAAAACTCATTCAAGGCAAGATTATTTTCCTTATAGACCACTGAAGAAATTTACTTTAGAATTATTAGGATGAAAGAGCCACCGCTAAAGATCTTATACCAACGGTCCTCAGCCCTTTAATATCTGAGACCCATTTTCGAAATTATTTCAGCTTCCACGAACCCCAACATCCAAAATGTAACATAACTTAGCTAAAAGGAAAGTACTTTCAGCGTGATTAAAATTTGAACTTTTTATATATCTTTAATTAAAGTAGACGAGAGGTCATTTCGTATAAGTGAATTTCCTCGCAATATTTTGAGTCATGTATTTACATTTTTATATGCCTATTAATATTTTTCACGGAAAATATCATTTTAGGACGTCCCGACGACCCTAAGAAAATTGCTCGATGACCACATTTGTGGTCGAGCCCGTTGGCTGAAAACTTCTGTTCTTATACTGCATCATTTATGATCGTCGGCTCTAATGGCAAATCGTGAGCAAAAGACACCACTATCTCTTTGATAGAATATTTTAATACTTCCATTTTTCCCGGGCTTTATAGGCATTGCTAATGTACTTAAACTTTTGGATATTAATATAATATTTTCATATAACAATATTGTGAAAAATATCATAGTAAAAAATAGCCTTACCAATAATTCAGGCATTATCTATAAAACTGGTTGTAAACAGTGTGATTCCTTTTACATTGGACAGACGGGAAAGGATTTGCACACGCGTGTAAAATAGCATCAATATTCCGTTAGGGGACAGTCGTCCAATGCCCTTTTTGTCCATTTGTCAGAGTTATCCCATTGTATTGATTGGAATAATGCTTCAGTTTTGTTTCACTCTAGCAACATTGTTAATAGAAATATTCTTGAGTCTGCTATTATCCAACTTACAAATAACTTTAACATGAGCAAAGGTCTTTTTCAACTCGATCCCGTTGTTTTGAATTCGTTCAGAACGGAGAGTGCTAAAACTTTGGTAATTTTCCCTTATAAATTTGTATGCTCCTCTTACAATTTTTATTTTTCAAGTTATTTTTATTTTATTATTTTTTTTTGTGACCTATATATCATTCAGGCATTATCTATAAAATTGGTTGTGTTGAATTCGGGCAAAGTGCTAAAATTGGTAGTTTTCCTTACAAATTTGAATGCTCCTCCAACAATTTTTATTTCTATATTTATTATATATCGTATTTCCCGGCGTATAACGCGCACCCTAATTTTGAAGAGAAAATTATTTTGAAGAGAAAATTTAGGAAAATAAAAATTTAGGAAAAAATATACCTCCTACCTCACTTCACATGTACAATTTTAACGAGTTAATTTTAACGCAGGGTGATTTTTGGAGTATTTTGGGGGAAAAAAAGTGCGCGTTATACGCCGGGAAATACGATATATATATATATATTTTTTTTGTAACCTATATATAGTCTTGAACTCTATTTACTTCAGTGTTCCTGAGGATGTCATTAGACGAAAGCGCTTGAACACCACTCTGTGTTTCCTTTCCTTCGTGGTTTTATTCATTATATATAATATATATATATATATATATATATATATATATATATATATATATATATATATATCGAGAGAGAGAGAGAGAGAGAGAGAGAGAGAGAGAGAGAGAGAGAGAGAGAAGTGATAAAAGTGAAGTAAATAAACATTTGTTTTCCACCCCCAAAAATTTATTTTATTATTTATTTGATTTTCTCTTTGCATTTATTAATTTAATAAATTTGTTATTATTTACTGACTTTTATAATCAAATAAAAAAGAATTTGGTGTCTAATTTAATTTAATTTTGCGAACTATATATATAATATATATATATATATATATATATATATATATATATATATATATATATCGTAAAGAACGACGCTTGTATAGGAGAACATTCCGCGCAAGATGAGGAGAGAGAACGAACAAATGAAAAAATGAGGTAACCACCCGGGAATCGAACCCGGGATCTTCCGATTGCCGGTCAGATATGATAACCACTACACCATGGTCCTCACTCGATCAGAAGTCGTAATTCCCCTACATACGCGCAGAAACCAATGCCCCGAGGGGGGCACCTCCCACATGCCGTACCTATATATACATTCAACTGCAAAGAACACGCAGTATAAATAACGTTCCTTAATACTTATGTCGTTTCTATTCATTTATATACTGCGCGGTCATTGCAGTTATTTGCATATATATATATATATATATATATATATAGGCACACGGGAAGACTAGGAGCAGGTAAAAATGCTATTAGCTCTAGCTGATGAATTTATGTTAACACAAGAAATAACAGAAAACACAAGAAAAAACAACTGCCTAGATTTGGTGTTCACAAACAACAGCAACCTAATTGATAATGTAGAAATATCTTCAACTATAATATCGAACCACAACATTATTGAAATAGTAACCAATATAAAAGCAACAGGAAAGGAAAGAACACGGACAATAGAAAGAAGCAAATTCGAAATTTTTTATTTTCACTCCAAAGCTATAAACTGGGAAGGTGTTGCATCCTGGATAGGGTGTCCCGTTAAACCCAAAGTTGGTTAGGTACAGCATTAACCGATATAATATCGTGAAGTGGGTTACTAAAAATGCCCATACGAGTTTTTAAAGTCCTATCTAAAAAATTCATGCATCCCCAGCGGTTTACATTTTACATCCCCGATTCAGACCAAAAAATTGGCATTTTTTGGCATTTTCTAGTAAAATATACTATTTTAATTAAAAGTAAAACACATTTACCACTCTATATGCATTTCTAGTAATGTATACTAGCTTTATAAATGTCGATGCTAAATGTGGGCCCCACAGGGCCCAATTTAGCCCCCTTATTTCATATTTTTAGCGATTTTTACTAACTAATCTAATTTTTTTCAGGAATTTCTAAATCTAGGTACTATAATACCTATTTAAATTGATAAAATGGCTCTAAGCAAACCATTAACTAGGAGCAAAACAGAAATTCCCTTTCTAGGTCAACCTATAGCCTCCATAACGACTACAGCTGTTCCAACCAACGAGCAAGTACTCAAATATTTCCATCATATTAAAGCTTACAATCCTCATTATAATCAGTCCCTTGTTAAAGGAAAACTTGTAAGTCATCAAGCTGGCATGGTAATAGACCATGTGTTCTTCTTTTGTAATAAATGCAATTTACCTACTAGTAGCAGACAATATGCCGTTAAAAAACTTCTTAAGTTGCACCAGGAATGGTATGTTCTAACAAAACATAAATATAGAAAAACTGAAGAGCACCTAAGTTCAGTAAACAAATTTTATAAAAAACTTGAAACAATATTTGATATCGCTCACCCATTTCCTGAAAAAGTTCTTTCAGAAAAGCTAGGGAAAGCTGAAGATGAGGAAGATCTGGAATTTTTAAAGATGCTGAGAGAGGGATATAAAGTTACACTGGGTTCAAGAGATAAAGATTCAGAGCAAAGAAAAAAATAAAATAAAAAGACTAGCAACCAATGAACGTTTACGTCAGAAAGAACAAGAGAGAATAAACAAACCACCTAAAGTGAAAATAGAGGAATTAGAATGTGAGGGAGATAGTTCTAACGTTTATGATTACCTCAATAAAAGATTAAAAACAACTAAAGAACAAAAGCCTATCTACCTACATAAAAATGTACTTACAGTAAAGAGTCTATTGTAGCCAGTATAGAGAGAGGAAATGTATCTGTTAGAACAGCTACATTAATAATTTCTGCTTTAATTAGAGCCGGCGGTGGAGACCTAAACGAGTATGCAGTTTCAAAAACATCTCATACAGCAACACAAGAAAATAGGGTAAAAACTGAAAATGAAGTCAAAGAATTATTTCAAAATACCAATATAAAACATTTTGTTGTGCATTGGGATTCAAAACAGATTTTAGGCTTAGAAAGGCTTGCTGTTGCTGCTACTGCATCTCCTGATATTGATAAAATTTTGGGGATAACTATTATTCAAAATGCTACTGGTGAACAAATGTCTGAAGCTACATTCAAGCTTCTTACAGATTGGCAGGTCACAGGAAAGGTGAGAGGTATGTCATTTGACACGACGACCTCAAATACAGGTATTAACAAAGGAGCTTGCATTTACATAGAAAGAAATCTGAATAGACCATTAGCATGCCGTCACCACATTGGCGAACTTATTGTAAAATCTGTTTGACAATGCATCTTTGGAAAAAGCACTGGTCCCGATTATAATTATCCCATATTTGAAGAATTTTCGAAAAGCTGGTCCGAAATAACATTATCCCAAACTAAAGAAATAAATATCATATAACTGAGCCTTTGTTGATGGATATTAAAGAAAGTGCAAATATAATTTATAATTCTTTATTAGAGAACAAAAATTATTTCAGAGATGATTACTGAGAATATTTAGAATTAAACTGATTATTGTTGGGGCACAGGCCTTCAAAGATACATCTTCGTAAACCAGGAGCATGCCATCGAGCTAGATTCATGGCACCTCAACTGTATTCAAATAAACTTCTCTTATTTAGAGCTCAGCTTAACTATGAACCAGAAGTAAAAGAATCATTTGGAAGATTTGTCAAGTTTACATCTTTAGTTTATGGCCCTTATTGGCTAAAGACCCCATTAGCTGCAGAAGCACCACTCGATGACCCGCGATTTTATAAGCAATTAGTTAATGTCTGGCAGGAAGTAGATCCAGAAGTTTCTATTGCTGCAGTAGATGCATTCTTAAGACACAAGTGGTATTTAAGTCAAAAACTTCTAGTTTTATCTCTTCTTAGTAAAACTTTAGATGAGAATACAAAAGCAAGTATCGCAGCTCGTTTATTAGGAACTGAAGTTCCAGATGAAATTATTATAGGAAAGCCAGAAGTTCCAGAACTACACCCAGATATACATCTGGTGGATTTGATAGGACCTAATTCATGGAAAATCTTTAAAATCATGAATTTAGAAAGTTGTTGGTTGTCAAAGCCAGTGGGAGAATGGTGCTCAGATCCAAACTATAATGAAATGGAAGAGTTTGTGAGTAATTTGAAGGTTGTCAATGATTGTGCTGAAGGGGCTATTAAGCTTATAACTGATCTGGCTCCTACAGTTAAAGATGAAGCTCAGCTTCAAGCTAAAATTCAAACCACAGAACTTCATAGAAAAAATTTAAAAGAAATCAAGAAAAAGAATCTTCGTAATTACTAGGTAAATTATTAGTTTAAAAGGGGCATTAATGCAATTTTTTATTAAAAAAGGGATTTATGCATTTTTTTCCTAAAAAAAAAATAAAAAAAAAAAATAAAAAAAATAAAAATACAAAAAAGTAAAAAAAAAAATTAAAAACCTAAAAAAACAAAAAAAAAAAAACTAGAAAAAACTAAAAAAAAAACTAGAAAAAATCTCCAGAGATTCCAATCGACCTTGCCGTGGTTCTGGGGCTTCCTGCTAACAGATTGGAAAAAATGTGTATGTAATTTCTAGCTTTAATGGGTCTTTTAAAGGTCAAAATCTCAATTTTTTTGGTCTGAATCGGGGGTGTAAAATGTAAACCCTGGGATGCATGATTTTTTTAGATAGGACTTTAAAAACTTGCTTGGGCATTCTTAGTAGCCCACTTCACGATATTATATCGGTTTAATTAACGGGGATTAATTAACTTTGGGTTTAATTAACGGGACACCCTATTGCATCTAGCATGGAAGTAATACAGGGTGGGCCGTAAGTTTCCATACATAGGAAAAATAAACATTTTTTTATGGACAACCATTTTTATTTATATAATATGCTCTACATGGTTGCCATTGTTTTGAAAACACATTTCAATACGTGTTCCCCACTGTTGATGAACACGCATTAGCACAGTTGACGTTATGCTTGTAATGGCGTTGGTGATACGTTCCTTTAGATGATTTATGTCTCGTATCTTTTCCTGATACACCATGGCTTTCAAGTGCCCCCAAAGATAGAAATCAAGGGGGGTGAGATCTGGGGATCTGGGAGGCCACTCCACAGGACCACGCCGACCAATCCAAGCATCCGGAAACTGCTGATCCAAATACCGACGCACGTGAAGACCATAATGAGGTGGAGCTCCATCTTGCTGGAAGTAAACTGGGAAATTACCTTCCTCGTTTAGCAGGGATGGGAAAATCTCTTCTTGCAACATGTTAAGATACCTTTCGGCATTAAGATTTCCACTGACAAAAATTGGTCCAATAATTCTGTCACCCCATATCCCGGCCCACACCATCACTTTACCGGCACCTTGCATCTTCGTCGGACTCAGCCAGTGTGTGATGTTCGTTCCATGTTGTCTGTTAAAGTTCATTGCAACCATGCGACTGCTTCCCGACCCAGCCATCAGTATGATTTCAATTCGTTGCTCTTTCGTCAAACGCATATTCTTAGGGTATCTGAAACATAAAAACAAACGTTTAATTTTTCCTATGTATGGAAACTTACGGCCCACCCTGTAGATTAGAAAAAACCATCTTCAAGGCCAAGACAACGGAAGAGATGCTAATGACCTTAGAGGAGAAGACGCTGGAAATTGTGGAAAGACATGTCCCTCAAATAAAACAAAGAAGAAAGAGAAGCAGGTTCCAGAGACAAAAGAGGTCATTGTTCCGAAAAAGAAAAAGAGTGACTGGAAAATTAAGTAAGTGTACAGACAACAACATCAGAAAAATATTAAATGATAAACTGCAGAGTATCGATGACGTCATACAGGAACTAATTGAGAAGCATACAGAAAAAGAAGAAGACGACGCTATAGAAGCGATAAAGGTTAACTCAAAGTACTTCTATAATTTTGCAAAAAGGAAGTCGAAAAATCACGCGACTATCGGACCTTTGAAGAATGAAGACAGTGCTTTATCTGAGGATCTAACAGAAGTATCTGAAATATTAAGAGCTCAGTCCAAATCATCTTTCAGTATCCCAAAAACTGACAAACTGATATGCGATAGAAAGGCGTTCTTTGAAGAAAAACTACAAGGGGAAAGTATAATGGACTTCGACTTTATGACAGATGATATTACAAAAACTATACGGAAATTAAAAGCACACTCAGCGGCAGGACCGGATAAATGGAATGACACACTGATCAAAAACTGCAAGAATGAAATCGCTGAGCCCCTATATTGGATATGGAGACGATCACTAGACACAGGAGAAATACCAGGCATCCTGAAGAGCGCGAGCATAGTCCCAATATATAAAGGAGATCGATCCGAGGCTAAAAACTATAGGCCAGTGTCGCTTACATCTCATCTCACTAAAATATTCGAAAATATTTTGGGAAACTCAGAAAAAAATAAATGATAACCAATATGGATTTCGGCCAAGCAGATCATGTCTATCACAACTAATGGAACACTACAACAACATTATTGATGCACTGGAAAGTAATGAAAACTATGATGTAATATACACAGACTTTGCTAAAGCGTTCGACAAGTGTGACCATGGAATCATGATACATAAACTGAAATATATGGGAATAACAAGAAAAGTAGGGAAATGGATATATAATTTCCTTAGTGAGCGGTGGAAAATCGTTACAGTACAAGGAATATCTTTATCAGAATCAGAGGTCCTGAGCTCAGCACCACAAGGAACAGTATTAGCTCTACTACTCTTCATAATCATGCTAACGGACATGGATGAGGACGTTACCAGAGACTGCAGAGTAACATCCCTTGCCGATGACACAACGATCAGTAGAAAAATAAGAAACCCAGAAGATATAGGATCTCTACAAACAGACATGAACAGAATCTACAAGTGACGGAAGACAACACTATGAAGTTTAACACTGAGAAATTTCAACTGTTACGGTACGGAAAAAGGGAGGACCTAAAATCCATGGAATACTATACCCAAAATGGAGAGGAAATTCAGAGAAATTCTAAAGCAAAAGATTTAGGAGTTGTAATCCCTTTAAACGAAGGGATAGGAATATAATGATTCCTCTACTGAAAACAATGATCATACCCAAATTGGAATACTGCTCGGTCCTAACATGCCCATATAAAAAAGAAGACATTATACAGCTAGAAGTTATTCAAAGAAGCTTCACAGCCAAGATCAATTGGTGTAAAGAACTAAATTACTGGGAAAGGTTACGCGAATTAAACCTATAATCACTGGAAAGGAGAAAAGAGAGATACACCATTATTTGCACTTGGAAAATAATGGAGAAACTAGTCCCTAATCTTACTCTGAACCCTAGTATAACTTCCCAAAGAACAGTGGAAAGTAAAAAGGAAGACCGTGTCGTGTTCCCAAATTAAAGGCTAGACAGGGAACATCCTTAACCCTGAAAGAAAATAGTTTTGTTGTGAGAGGACCAAGACTGTTTAATCAGCTGCCCAAAGAACTAAGGAACACGAATGGTGATGCGGTGGACATCTTCAAAAGAAGATTAGACGCCTGACTCAGAACAATCCCCGATGAGCCGGGCGTACCTGGCTATGTGAGGTGGAGAGTACAAGAAACCAACTCTCTACTTCACCAGGCCAACTCGAGAGGAGGGGCGACAAGCTTGACCTTCGTGAAATGAGGAATCATCGCACGGAACATTTGAAAGGTTGAAAGGTATATAATTATACTATATATATATATATATATATATATATATATATATATATATATATATATATATTGTTAGGGGAAATTAAGGCAGCAATAGTATTAGGGTTTTATTATTATACTTATCTACTTATTATCAGTAATTTGATTTAGTTATTTTAGTTTTGTTATACTGGTTTGGATTTTGAGCTAAAAATAGGATGCAATTCCAATTCATTTGGATTCAGTTTTATTCTGAAAGGCATATTTGATTTCGTTAACTGTAAGTTTGCTATTCATTTAGAATTTCCTTTAAAAATGTATTTACGATACTGCATAACTTGCTGTTATAGGCCATTTTCTGAAAAGGTGCGAGGCAAGTGCAACATTTAAGATGGTGTTGTAAAGGAACTAAAACGAAAAGGATCGTAGATTCTCAACCGAACTGACCCTTTTGTGAGAGATGTTTTCCAAAGTTAATGTATAGGGTGTTTCAGATCGACCCTAGAAAATACTTCATATTAATCGTAGTTACGGAATTACTATGACAAACTTCAAATACCAAATACGAACTACAAATTCCGCCAATTTCCATATTTCTAGAGTCGACCTGAAACACCCTATATATTATAGCGGGAAGTGGATATTGTATAATCACTCTTGTTTCTGTCGGCGTGGATCTACTATACATACCAATTGACAAAATAGCTTTAAAATGAGTACCGTAGCCGATTTCAACCAAACGTAGCGAGTGAACTGGGCCTTATATAGTCAAAGAACCAACTAAGAGACTATATCTGAATTTGGTCACAGTAGGACGTAGGTAGAAGAAGATTGAGGTGACATCTCGAGGTTAAATATATTTTGTTGGGGATGCGGGGATTTTGCTCTAGTGGACACCTCTTTATGACAGTAAGAAGAGGTTTCATGCAGAACTAAAAAGAGATCAAATCGCCAACTTAGGATTCATACAGTTTTTATGTTTTAATCTGAAAACTTTTCCCAATGTTTTTATAGTAATTTTCCTTTGCAATATCATCCTACCTTATAATATAACAAATATTTGAGGACCTCTTAATTTATTCTATATACGTTTTTGTATTAAACATACTTATATAATGTTCAATCTAAAAATGCGGTAAAGGCGAGAGAAATATTGTGATTAAGTCATTATTAACTGCTCGTCTGTATGTTAAACTCTACAGTAAATGAATTATTGGTAAACTCTTTCGAAAAGAATAAGGGAAAATCAGCATTTCATTTAGTAACTATTTCACGAGGTTCCAACTGAAATTCACTTACAGAGGGTTGACAAAAGTAAATAGACACCGTTGTTTTTTTCCCCCAATTTTTTTTTGTTTATTATAAAAGTCAATAAATAATAATAAATTAATTGAATTACTATATTTAAAATCGTGTTCCCTTCCACTTTGCGTTTATTCAATCAATTAATTTATATATTTAATGACTGTTATAATCAAATAAAAAAATTGTTTTTGAAAAAACAAAGATATCTATTTACTTTTTTCAACCCCTCCGTAAAAGGCTGAAAAGAAAACCAAATACCCACGCAGAAGCCCTTTCGAAAGACATGGTTTATAACCATGAGTAAAGCGCATTTTTTTTATTATGGAATAATCCTTAAAACGAAAATTGCTGCAATTGAGGGCAGTCTCGCCGAAATTAATGCGTTTCATTTTCGTAAGAAATCCGTCAGAAAATTTCTGACGCGTGTCTGATGGATTTCAGACAAATGGGCGCGTGGCCTTGAGGGGCTTCGCGTTCAGTAGAAAGGGAAAACGACGAAGAGGAGGAGGAGGAGAAGGAAGAGGAGGAGGAGGAGGACGAGGAACAGGAGGAGGAAGTCGACGGCTATGACGGCGTAATTTCATTTAATTTAAAGGAAAGTTAATCGCTGTTTTGCTGCGAAGAAACTCCTTTAATTCTTTCATCCATGCAGGGACTGGGTCGGCGTTTCTATTTTTATTTTTACATTATCTTATTTTTTCAGAAAGAGAAGAAGCTAATGGGAATCTATTTTAAAGATAATAAAAAATCTTTCAGCTCTCATAATTGCATTTGTAACTGTATTTTCTTCTTTGAAAGGGTAAGAATTAGTTCATGAAAGGAAGAAAGAACGAGTCGCCATATATTTCTTCGAAATATATATATATATAGATTGCTATGAAATAAATTTAAATGTATTACATGTATTTGGACGCTTAGAAGTGAGTCATTCAAGTGCATTTTTTACCAATTTTTTGCCTTTTGCCAAAAAGTAACTCAAGTACTTAAATTAACACTCTGCACACGGAATGTGCGCCCGCGAAGTTACTCAAGTAATTCAAAATAACTTAACTTTCACTTTTCGGGAAGACTAAAACCGTGATCAGAGATGACTCAAGTACTCGAATCACTTCTTGAGTTTTGGCGTTCTGAATGCACTTGAATCACGTTCACTTTCAAGCGTCCATTTGTTGCATACAATAAATGGAATTTGATACCAGACAAAAAATATTACAAATAATTATAGTAATATAATATATATATAAAGGATAAAAAAAAAAATATTGTGAACGTAAACCATCATCTTTTAAAAAGGATGAAAGGAGAAATGAGTCGAGACAAATACATCAGGTGCAGCGGGCTCGTCACTGGTCCCACTCTCCATTTCGTTTTCTTTGACTGACTTTAAACAAAGGCTTGGTTTCCATTGTTGAAACTGATTTGAACATTTAACATCAAACGATATTAAATTGGCTGGTTGTGTAACTCAGAAACTGAGTTGATTGTTGATTTGTTTAGAGTTTTATTATGGAGTTTTATTTGTCTAAACTGGGATGGAGTGCCTTAAAGACTAAGTATGGAGTTTTGAGACCTGTCTCAGTGGACCTTGTTGCTTTCTAATACTACGCAGTTTTCTGATTTTATCGAATGGAAATACTCTGAAAGGTGGTTAAGAAGGAAAAATATTCCGGTTGCGATAAATGTTGTTGTTTTATGCGAGATGGCTACACGCGTTTCGATCCTCAGCCTTAATTGTGGGGTCGCTTGACTTATGCATAGCGAGTGTGTTACATATATCAGGCCACTCGCGCCTATCAAGGTTATCCACCTCAGATAAATTACCTAATGCTATATTTTATGATCAATTTTTGTAAAATATCAATTACAAGTCAGCTAATTATCCTTTACTATATATATACACATATATATTCTTAAACATGTCTCTTCTCCAATCTTCTTTCAGATCGTCAGTATGGGTTCCGCAAGGAACGCTCTACTGACGATCTTCTTGCATATCTCTCTGACCTTTGGTCATCTTCCTTTCGGGATTTCGGTGAAACCTTTGCTATTTCGCTAGACATATCAAAAGCTTTTTATTGAGTTTGGCACACATCTTTAATCCCCAAACTGCCCTCCTTCGGTTTCTATCCTTCTATCTTGGCCTTCATCTCTGATTTCCTTTCTGATCGATCTATATCTACGGTTGTAGATGACCACTGTTCTTCTCCTAAAGCTATTAACAGAGGTGTTCCTCAGGCTTCTGTCCTGTCACCCACTCTTTTCCTTTAATTTATCAATGATCTATTAAGTTACACCTCCTGTCCTATCCACTCCTATGCCGATAATTCCACTCTTCACTTCTCCTCCCGCTTTCCGAAGCGTCCCTCTCAACAGTCACTCCATGCTTCGCGTAGGACGGCTATGGTACACCTGACCTCTGATCTTTCTGCTATATCTGATTGGGGCAGAGAAAACCATATTGTTTTCAATGCCTCAAAAATTCAGTTCCTTTATGTCTACTCGTCACAATCTTCCACACGACTATCCTCTTACCTTCAACAATACACAACTCAATTCTTCTCTTCTCTTAATATTCTTGGTATTTCCTTTTCTCGTGATCTTTTCTGGAAAGATTACATATACTCTCTTTCTAAAACAGCTGCTAAGAATTTAGGTGTGTTGTACCGGCTCCGCATTTATTCATCCTCACTCAGTTGCTGTCTCTGTAGAGGGGTCTTACCCACCCCTGTATGGAGTACCCTTTTCATGTGTGGGGTGGCTCAACCCACACAGCTCTACGAAGACGTTCTACTTGACCGGGTGGAATCAAAGGCTTTTCGTCTCATCAATTCCCCGCCTCTTACTCACTGTCTTCAATTTCACTCTCTACGCCGCAGTGTTGCCTCACTCTCTTTACTATCGTTATTATAACGAACACTGTTCTTCTGAACTTTCTAACTGCATCCCTCCTCCTTTAAGGAGAGCACGCAATACCAGACTTTCAACACATTCTCATTCATTTTCTGTCCAACTCTCTAACACAAGGGTTAATCAGTATTTTGAATTTTTCATCTACTCAACTGGTCAACTCTGGAACAATCTTCCTCACTCCATCTTTCCCCTTGTCTATGACCTCCAATCTTTCAAACGCAGAGTATCCAGGCATCTCGAAAACTCTGGACTGGACCTTGATGTTGGCTCTCTTCTTCTATGTAGCGGGGAGGGAGGCGTTTTTGCGGGCATTCGCCCTTGGCCTCTCCCTCCTGCATAAAAAAAATCGCAGATGGACTTATTCGCAGTGAATTTCAGTCTAGAGATGAACAGGAGAACCACCACATAAATATACATTTATTTAATAGCGTTAGACGTTTCAGAAACTTTGATTCCCATCTTCAGTAGCCGATACAAAAAAAGTAAAAATTCTGATTAGAATTACAGTTAAAAATTACAGTTAAAAATTAAAAGTATTTACAAATACAAAGTTACCATTGTAGGTAAAACTCTCGCACATATCGAGCAGAGTTCGTAAACATAGAGGTGTTTGTTGGAGAGCACCTATGTAGACCAGTATCGAAACCAGAATTTTCAGCTATCAAAAACCATTGTGAACAATATTCCCATCTTGTTACTATAGATAATTTCAAGATTCTAACATCGTCACCTCAGACTAGCGATCTTACAATTTTGGAATCCCTCCACATACACGAACATGAATCCCTCTACATACACCGAATTCAAACCCTCATTTAATTAATATTCTTCCTTCACTAAATTGTATGTAGTATAACCAACCAACTTTTTCGTCTGGCAATTTTCTGTTCGTTGTTTCTCATTTGCCTTATATATGTAGGCGATGATGATGATGATGATCTCTCTCTCTCTCTCTCTCTCCCTCTGATGTTCTGTTATATGTTCGTTTATACACACCTAAATGGCTCTGGTAATCTGCACCAAACTTACTATATACATTAATAAGATATTTGCTTAAGGAAGAACAAGATAAAGTTTTAGTAACACTTCCCTTACCTCCCAGTCCCTACCTAGGTTATTTCGGAGGGGTTTTGCTGCGCAAGGCGCACAGCGGGCGTTCTAGTTACTTTTAATTGTAATTTTAATCATATGATTTACTTTTTTGTACAAGTTACAAAAGGTGGAAATCGAAGTTTCCGAAACGTTTATCGCTATTAAATAAATGTATATGTATGTGGTGGCTCTCTCTCTCTCTCTCTCTCTCTCTCTCTCTCTCTCTCTCTCTCTCTCTCTCTCTCTCTCTCTCTCTCGCTATATATGTATAAAATCCATGAAAAAGGCCAGAAACTGACACAGTGCTCAGGCGCAATTTAAGCGGCCCATTGCGCTAATTCCCTTATTATTATATTATTATTACCAGCAACATCGGGAGTTGAACCCCCGACCTCAGTGTCTCGTATCGTCACTTCGCTTACAGAAAAACGGGGTTACTCATTGAACTAAGGGCGCTGGCATATATATATATATATATATGTATATATATATATATGTTAACCCCCCCCTTTATGGCCCTGAGTCGGTTCGGATTCGACGGGGGGGTTCTGGTTCGGAGGCAAGCAACGGATGTTTCTTCTTTATACTTTTCTATAATTCTTTCTAATTCTTTTCTCTCGCTTAGTAATTCTTCTCTTTTTATAATTATCGACTTTTCTTTTATAACTTGTCGACTTACTGACTGAGTTCCTGCAGAGAGCACGGCTCGAAGGAAAAAGATAAAAACTTCTTAAAGTGTGGTTTACTTCTTAAAAATTACAGTTGGTACTCTGAATTACAAGGGGTAGAGGTTCGACCTCTTTCGACCATGGCTCAGGCCGGAATCTAAAAATACTTAAGTTAAGGAGGCAAGGGGCCTCTGCCCCCTCCTAATGAGGTGCTAATCTGAAGTACAACGATGAAGTGCTAATCAGAAGTCTAATGCAGAAGTGCAATAAATGAAGTCTAATAATGAAGTCTCTAATCGAAGCGCTAATCTGAAGATGGTCCTAAACAAGTACATGCATAATATAGTCTAATGTTTGGGGGAGACAATCGAAGGTTAAGTTTCCCCCCTTTTTAAACACATGATTTCAACTAAAAAGAATAAAAAATATAAAAATAACAGTATCGCCGATTCTACATTTTTGACGGCAATATCATTTCGTAATAGCCATAAGCACAATTTTGAGTACATGACTGAGTACGTATTAATTTTGGTTCATTACAATTACGATTACAATTATGGATTACAACTACCAATTAATTCATATTCACTTATTATTGTTTTAATTACAATTCCATTAAAGTATATTCTTACATTATAAATTAAATCATTACATTTAATTAGTTTCACTGAAGTACATTACAAGTTATTGTTCATTACAGTTTTATTAAAGTACATTACATCAATTACATTTAATTACAGAATTACATTTAATTACAATTTTAGCAAATTGTTAATTGACATATCTACTACTGAAATAATCTAAATAGGTGATACCATTGATATAATGAAGGGGAGTTAACCGTTGTTCTATAATTTAAAGGGGATTAACAACAATGTTATATATTTATAGTTAACAATAATTACGCCAAATTATGTTAAATAATATTAGAACCTGGTTGGTTATCAGAGTTTGAAAGTCTAATTAGCCAGCGATGAGGAAAGCGGAGGAAAATACGATATTTTTTTAATTGGAAGTACACGGATATTTATGATAACGTAATACATAAGTAATACAGAATTTGAATGACAGTTAGGTAGAAATAGTAAGTACAAGTAATGAGAACGGGGATAACTATGTGACGTAAGCCGATAACGAACTAGTGGCCAGGCAGAGAAACAATACAGTATATTATAATAACATAACACATAATATAACATAACACATGAGAATGTTATAAATTCGAATCAAAGCGAAAGGAGACTTTTTAACTTTGAGCGTTCGAATTCTGCTGTGATGAGCGGAATTTCGATAATTTAATCTCAGCATTTTTGAATATCTTAAGAGGGTTGAACGCACTTGAAAGTAAAAATGAAAAAATAATACGAGAACGTTTTTTCGCGTTCTCGAACGAAACTTCGCGCCTCACGAATTGACACGAGTAAAGATGATTATTTAATAAAAATTACATACGATAATGGTCAGGCTAAAATATGGACGTATGGGGGCGGGGATGAGATGCAAGACAATTCATAATTAATTATAATAACTTTTATAACAAATGGAAAATGGATGATGGATACGACTAAACCATAGAAAGGGTAGATCGTAGGGTTGTGACATGAACAAAAATAGGAAGCTACAAGTAAAATTATTATCCAAACTCGCGTTAAGCGATTTTGGTTCTTATGTAAAAATGGACAATGAATTCATATAATGATGGTGTAGGAATTGTTCATTGTTCACTTTTTACATTACTCCCCTTTTAAAAATGATAATACAATAATTTAATAGGGTACCATTAATGCAATACAAATGAGAAAATAACATCCTAACTAATTCAAGTTAGGTGACGAATTTTTCTTTACATTACAAGTTTTATACAGAACAAGTGAGTTATTATATAATATAAAGGAATTCAAAGATTAATACTTTAGTTTAGACAAACATTTAATAGGATTAATACATTAATTTAGACAACCAATTAAGTTAGACAAACAATGATATGGTTAAAAATTTTTACAAAATTTTATTTTTTTCTTCTGTGGGATAAATTATATTCATAATGAATAGGTAAGAGGGAAAAATATAAATCGTACAATCTATAAGCTAATTTTTATTGACTAGTGTAGGTAAAAATAGAATTACGTAATGGATGATGTATAGACCTGTGGTCAAAGGTGTAGGGATTTGGAAGGTTTTTTGAATTAACAAAGTTTAAAAATGATGTATAATAATTTTAAGATGGGTTTATGGTTATATATATATATATATATACATTTACGTTAAGGAATGATAAAACAACTTAATAAATGCATGAATGCAAAAATGATTAAGACTAAATTACGCGCAATGAAATAGTTTATTGTGATATCCAATGATTTGAGCATGAGGTTTGTATATATAGTATATATAGTGTGCATGCATTTTTATTGACTGTTGTAGGTACAAATCGAATTACGTAGTGGATGATGTATAGACCTGTGGTCAAATGTGTAGGGATTTGGAAGGTTTTTTTTTGAATTAACAAAGTTTAAAAATGATGTGTAATAATTTAAGATGGGTTATAAAATTTTTTAAGTTTAAGTCAATTATTGTTATTGTTATTATTATTATTATTATAAAATTCTAAATTACAGGTATCGTTTAGTTGTCGGAAAATTAACCCAAAAGTGGATCATTTAAGTGACTATAGTTACTAATATCTAATTGTAAAACACAATAAAACTTAAACTTTTAAGTTCAATAAAATAAAATAAAAAAAGACAAAGGTTGGAGTACGACATTCGGGGGAATTGAGTGACTAAGCGGGGGATATAAGTTTGAAATTGACAATTACATCTTTTCGTGAGCACTTTGCTCTTTTTTTTTTTTTTTTTTTTTTTTTTTTTTTTTTTAAAGATTGCTTGTCACACTACTTAGAACAAAAACTAAAAAAAAGTTGAAACAAAACGGAGGGACGGCATGTTCCTCATATACATTACAATAATTACCAAAATCGTTACAAACAATTGTAAAAACGGTTTTGTGGCAATTAATGAATTACATAACTATATATCTATATACGTAACAATGGCATGAAAAGAAAAGACAGATAGGTCAATTTTCTTCTCACAAACAAAAAAAGGTTGAATTAAATTCTTAAATTACATTTTCTTAAATTACAAAGGAAAAGTTGAATTCAATTGACTGCATTGAAAACTAACTTGGGACTCGGAATAAAAATGACTTGGGATTCGGAATAAAAATGACTTGAAATAAATCTCTCTGACTTGAAATAAATCTCTCTGACTTGAAATAAATCTCTCTGACTTGAAATAAATCTCTCTGACTTCAAGTAAAACTCTGACTTGAAATAAATCTCTCTGACTTGAAATAAATCTCTCTGACTTGAACTCTATCAAGTAGTATCTTGAAACTGAAAATGGAACTGTCTAACTTGAACTCTTATCAAGTAGTATCTTGAAACTGAAAATGAAACTACTGACTTGAACTCTTATCAAGTAGTATCTTGAAACTGTAACTTGAACTCTTATCAAGTATTCTTGAAACTTAACTGTCTAACCTGAAACTGCTTCAAATATTTCTATAAATCTCTAAACTCTCTCTAAACTCTGTAAACTCTCTCTCTCTTAATTTGCAAGTCAAATCAATTCAGTAATTGAAGAAAAATTTGCAAACAAAAAATAAAAAAAAGGTAAACAACATTTCACTCTAATGTACGGGAAGGTACATAAAATAAAATTATTCTATACTGAATATAACAGTGAAAATAACTGAAATTCTCTCTCTTAATAGGCAAGTCAATTCAATTCAGTAATTGAAGAAAAATTTGCAAACAAAAAATAAAAAAAAATGTAAACAATATTTCATTCTAATGTACGGGAAGGTACAAATAAAATTATTCTATACTGAATATAACAGTGAAAATAACTGAAATTCTCTATCTGAAATTAACTCTGTTACAATTAACTTTGTTACAATTAACTTTGTTACAATTAACTCTGTTACAATTAACTCTGTTACAATTAACTCTGTGTTACAATTTCTATTTCACTAAAAAAAATGTATCACTGGTGTCTGAAATGTTCACTGTGTTTTGTGTTAAATTCTGGCTCCATACTAAATATTAACTGTTAATAATACTGATTTTTAAAATGTTTATAAATTACTTAAAAAAACAAAATGTACTTAACAAAATTTTCTATGGGGAAATCCTTGAGACGTGTCCTGAAGACGTCTTGCTGGCTACTTGTTCCTGGGTGAAAACTAGGCGTGAAGAACTTGGAGTCGTGACACACCGGTTCAAGGGTGGATGTTACGAACTAGAAGTCGTGACACGCCGGTCGACTGGTTTTATCCTGATGCAGGGTAATTTCTATTCTTGGCCAAAGAGTGGCCTCTTCTTAAAATCTTCTTAAAGTAATCTTATTATCCTGATGCAGGGTAATTTCTATCTTGGCCAAAGAGTGGCCTCTTCTTAAAAATCTCTTGTTAAACAACTTCTGGTTAAACATCTTCTGGTTAAACATCTTCTGGTTAAACATCTTCTGGTTAAAATAATCTTCTTAAGATCCTGGTAAAGGGTCTCCAGTTTGTTAGAATCTTCTTCTTAAAATAATCTTGATAGTAGGGTCGCCAATTTTTGTTTATCCTGGCTATAGGGTCGCAAGTTTTTTTAGAATCTTCTTATCTTCTTCTTCTTCTTATCCTGGCTGGGTCTGGGGTGTCTCGTATAGACGAGGCGTTCTTGTTAAGGGGCAAGGGGCCTCTGCCCCCTCCCCGCAGCGAGGCTGCAGTCCAAAGAAGAGTCTCGTAATGAAGTTCTCTGACTGAAGTCCAATGACGAAGAGCAAATATGAAGTCTAATAATGAAGTCTCTAATCGAAGCGCTAATCTGAAGATGGTCCTAATTTTACAAGTAAATGCATAATATAGTCTAATGTTTGGGGGAGACAACCGAAGGTTAAGTTTCCCCCCTTTTTAAACACATGATTTCAACTAAAAAGAATAAAAAATATAAAAATAACAGTATCGCCGATTCTACATTTTTGACGGCAATATCATTTCGTAATAGCCATAAGCACAATTTGAGTACATGACTGAGTACGTATTAATTTTGGTTCATTACAATTACGATTACAATTATGGATTACAAGTACCAATTAATTCATATTCACTTATTATTGTTTTAATTACAATTCCATTAAAGTATATTCTTACATTATAAATTAAATCATTACATTTAATTAGTTTCACTGAAGTACATTACAAGTTATTGTTCATTACAGTTTTATTAAAGTACATTACATCAATTACATTTAATTACAGGATTACATTTAATTACAATTTTAGCAAATTGTTAATTGACATATCTACTACTGAAATAATCTAAATAGGTGATACCATTGATATAATGAAGGGGAGTTAACCGTTGTTCTATAATTTAAAGGGGATTAACAACAATGTTATATATTTATAGTTAACAATAATTACGCCAAATTATGTTAAATAATATTAGAACCTGGTTGGTTATCAGAGTTTGAAAGTCTAATTAGCCAGCGATGAGGAAAGCGGAGGAAAATACGATATTTTTTTAATTGGAAGTACACGGATATTTATGATAACGTAATACATAAGTAATACAGAATTTGAATGACAGTTAGGTAGAAATAGTAAGTACAAGTAATGAGAACGGGGATAACTATGTGACGTAAGCCGATAACGAACTAGTGGCCAGGCAGAGAAACAATACAGTATATTATAATAACATAACACATAATATAACATAACACATGAGAATGTTATAAATTCGAATCAAAGCGAAAGGAGACTTTTTAACTTTGAGCGTTCGAATTCTGCTGTGATGAGCGGAATTTCGATAATTTAATCTCAGCATTTTTGAATATCTTAAGAGGGTTGAACGCACTTGAAAGTAAAAATGAAAAAAATAATACGAGAACGTTTTTTCGCGTTCTCGAACGAAACTTCGCGCCTCACGAATTGACACGAGTAAAGATGATTATTTAATAAAAATTACATACGATAATGGTCAAGCTAAAATATGGACGTATGGGGGCGGGGATGAGATGCAAGACAATTCATAATTAATTATAATAACTTTTATAACAAATGGAAAATGGATGATGGATACGACTAAACCATAGAAAGGGTAGATCGTAGGGTTGTGACATGAACAAAAATAGGAAGCTACAAGTAAAATTATTATCCAAACTCGCGTTAAGCGATTTTGGTTCTTATGTAAAAATGGACAATGAATTCATATAATGATGGTGTAGGAATTGTTCATTGTTCACTTTTTACATATATATATATATATATATATATACGGTATATATATATATACTGTGTGTATGTGTGTGTATATGTATATATATATATGAATGGTGATGAAAAGGTTTACTCGAATAATTCTTAATCGGGGCGTAACATGGAGGTAAAAGATCGCATTATCTCAGTGTTACGACGCGGTCATTTCTCATCTCATTTAAGTACTAGAAGATCATCAGACGCGGTATCATTTTTTTTCTCCCGATTTATCCTTCTTATGCAGGCTGGTGAAGTGCCGGGCTGCTTCAGTAGTCCCTGGCCGGACGCCAACCGCTCAACTAGAGCGATCGTCAAAACCCATTTTCCGTAACATATCAAATGAGATTCTGATACGAGTGTATATATATATATATATATATAAAATCACCCCATAAATAGTGAGAGAGAGAGGAGAGAAGCAAGGAACTTCCCCCGCCCCCCCCAACACATACACACACACGCTTCTCCCCAATACCAAGACCCCTTCAATCTCCCCACCCCCTCAACGTTGAGAATGAAGAAAAAGGAAATAATGCTACGAGTATAAGGACGGTAGAGCAAGGAGCGAAATGGCTTCGAAATGGCTTCAAAGTGATTTGAAATACTCGCATGTTCGTATTTTATTCCAAATTTACAGTTAAGTTAATACTACATCTTTCCTCCGACACGTTTTTTAAAGCTACACGTCAATATAACACGTCTTTAATGCACTCCCCCCCCCCAACGCCCCCCCCCCTTTCTCGCAATTTTAACGCGTATTCCTCCCGTGAAAAGAAATCTTATGAAAATCAAATTCAATTTGTTCCCTTAAAAGTATTATATATATATTATATATATATATATATATATATATATATATATATATATAATATATATATATATATATATATATATATATAATAATACATATATATATATATATACGTACGTGTATTTAGTTTAATTTAGGATTTCAATTTATTTTAGTGGAAAAGAATTAATTGTATTTGTTATCTTTTATATTTTGTATTAATTTATGCTTTTGAACGCGAATAAAAATGGTGAGAAAAATGCGTTTACATTTTGAGGTTCTCCAAATTTATTTTCTATTCATGAATTTCATCAAAATATTTTAATTTAATTAATAATAATAATAATAATAATAATAACAATAATAATAGTAAATTTACGAAAACAATATCAATAGCAAGAAATAGCGACAAAAGAAATAGCCGTAATAAAGAGACTATTTCCCTCAATAAAAATAATGAACTGAAAACTGATATTTTCAATTTTTACAGTTTCGTTTACTGGAGATACAAGAAGGAAGGACGGGGCTTAATAAAGCCGCAGCTTTTCCAGCCAATAAGGACCGTAATTAACGTATTTTTTTATGGCATAACATTATGGAAACTAGGGAGATAAGAGCCGTTTATATCGTTTGTGGACTATTTATTCCATAGTAAAATGAACTCTTATGGAAGGCAAAATCGTTTCTGTATTGAAAGGCCCTACGTAAAAAAAAAATACCATATCGTAGACTCCACGCTTCAAATATCACATCCAAATTTCACTATATGGAAATATCTCTTTATGGTTATGAAATAATATAAAAGAGACGTTGAGAAATAAGTTAATTAAGAATTCTTACGCGTAGGAATAGATTATGATGACGTTATGTTTGTACGTTACGCGATAACGGCAAAATCGTTCGATTTAAATGTGCTGATGTCGTTATAATGTCGTTATGTACTAAAACGAATCGATGGAACTGTATTTGCATATCCAAACAATACTCGTTCCATAAGTAGCTCTGAGAAAGAAAAGTAAACAAAATTACTTGGTGAAACAAGCCATTTATTTGGCAGCAATTCTCACTCATGGTTAATTGAACCATTTTATTAAGTTTGTTACCAGCCCCCGAAAAAAGAATATGGTTGGTTCAATTATCGCATGGTTCTAATAACCATTTGAATTAATTAATTTACCAAATAATTGACAATATATATACATATTTCGAGTGTTTTAATTAAGATTACAATATTTGATCGATTTCACTATCGGCAAGTATATTGTGGGTTAGATTAAATTAGGTTAGGTTAGCATAGGTTAGGTTAAGTTAGTTTTTTAGAGTGTCGATGTTATGGACTTGTCCATCCGATGGATATAGTTCCTTTTTAACCATGAAAGCATGTTCTTTCGCTGTACATATACACATATACAGAGGCAGTGCCGGATTAAGGCCCTCTGGGGCCCCTAGGCACCAAGACTTTGGGGGTCCTTCCTCGTAGTTTGTAACGCTATAAAAAAAACGCAGGATTGTACTGAAAAACGTTTTTTTTTAATATTAAAAACTTTTTTTTAATATTACAACACTTTTTTAATATTACAACTTTTTTAATATACAACACTTTTTTTTAATATTACAACACTTTTTTTAATATTACAACACTTTTTTTAATATTACAACACTTTTTTAATATTACAAAACTTGTAAAAAAGGCGTAATACCAAAAACAGGCTTATTGTTTTATTATTTTATTTACAACATACTGTACATTTCACAACATACATTTGTCTGTAAAGTCTGGGCTTCTACCAATCAAGTGACTTGGATCATCCAAGTCATTTGATGTACCGTAATGAAAAAAATATTATATAATGTTTTTAACATTTATGATCCAAGTCACTTGATATACTGTAATGAAAAAATAATTATATTAGGTTTTTAACATTTTAATTTATATTTTTAAGATTGAAATATAAAACTAAGACATTAATACTGTTGTATTTCTATTTTTCGAATATAACAAGGACTTGTAAAGTTGTAAAAGAAAAATTGGATCCAGAAAATAGAAAAATTATATTGATTTTAAATTGAATGAAACCATAACAAATATAAAATCATTGAAGGGAAGGAAAGTTTGAAATTGTGGTATATTAACCTGATAGATTTTGGGGGGTTTCTGGCGGCAAAAAAAAACTTTTTTACTTATTTATTAATTTTTTTTATTTATTTATTCTTTTGGCTTTCAATAATACTAACTATATAACAGTCAACCTATTGGGGGGGGGCCCTAACCTTGGGGGGCCCTAGGCGCCTACTGTGCCTATTGGGTAATCCGGCACTGTACAGAGGGTTGACAAAAGTAAATAGACACCTTCACTTTTTTTCCATAGTTATTGATTTGATAAAAAATGTCAATAAATAATAACACATTTATTGAATCAATATATTTGGAATGGTGTTGCTTTCCGCTTTAAAGCATTACGTAAAGGTAACACTCGTTCTGGCATTCCATTGATGATCTTTGCCAGTCTATTTACTTTCTTCAATCCTCCGTGTTCTGATTTTAGACATCAGAAACTATGGTTTACTATGGTGCACCTTTTCCTGAAGGATGCTTAAAGTTAATTAATGATACTTAATAATAATTAAAGATATTCTATCCATAACTAAATAATTTAATTAGAAATCTGTGATGAGCCATCTGTAAATAAAAAAAACTTTGCGCGGTTTTGAGCAGAGTAACAAATATCTTTCGTTCAGTCACCTGTTATGATTGGCTGACTCGCGTAAAGTGGGTGGAGCTAATGTCTCTCGCTCAGTCGCTCGTTAGGGTCGGATCTATCCAGATGTGCGGCGTTAAAGATCACCGCCGCACATCTGGATAGATCCGACCCTAACGAGCGACTGAGCGAGAGACATTAGCCACCCACTTTACGCGAGTCAGCCAATCATAACAGGTGACTGAACGAAAGAGATATTTGTTACTCTGCTCAAAACCGCGCAAAGTTTTTTTTATTTACAGATGGCTCATCACAGATTTCTAATTAAATTATTTAGTTATGGATAGAATATCTTTAATTATTATTAAGTATCATTAATTAACTTTAAGCATCCTTCAGGAAAAGGTGCACCATAGTAAACCATAGTTTCTGATGTCTAAAATCAGAACACGGAGGGTTGAAGAAAGTAAATAGACTGGCAAAGATCATCAAGCCCTACCCGTAGAGTAGGGAGCCGAAGGCGAGGTTTGTATTTTATATAAAAAAAGACATATAGATAACACTGGTCAACACTCATTTTATTGCCAATCATATTAGAGTGATTTTGGGGTAACTTTGTTGTGCTGATTCTGAATATGACATCGGTTTTGCTAGATTGGCTCTAATTTATGAGATAATTGGTACCCCATTGAAACACGTAAAAATGCAAAAAATTTAATGTTCAGGCGGAGCCTACTTACAAATCGCATTGAAATTGTCTCAAATCATACAAAAGTAAACACATGAAATACATAATGGCATTTTATTCGGTCTCACCATCTAGAATGTTCCGGTAGTTTCCCATATGCACGCGTTATGGTTACGTTTCCTATTAATTGAGGGTATTCATTATCTCAAGAACTAGAGCCAAATCGGAAAAACTACTTTCATTTTGAATTTCAGCAACCCCAAAATACCCTAAATTCGTACGAATTTCCTTGGCAACGAAAAAAAGAAGTTTTTTTGTTGACCTGTGTAATCATTGGGCAGCAGAGATTTGAATATCGCAGCACTTAACCTTGGTTTTGCTTCCGCCCGAATTGTTCATTCTGAAGAAGGTCAAGTTTGTCACTGTACCTTAGAAAAAATGTCACTAAGCTGCATAGTGATCTTCATTAAATAATTTCTCATTTTGGAATATGTTAAATGCATGAATGAGGAAGTTAATTTTATTTAATTAGTGAAAGAATGTCTCTGAAGCGCTTCCAAGAAATGTTAAATATTCGTAAAATATTCATACTAAACATCTTCATTTCCATATTTCCGACGTCTGTCCGGAATTCAGGATAGATATCGAAAAATAAGACAAGGAATAAGGTTAAATCTAAATGAATGACAAGAATGCTGTGTGTGTGTGTGTGTGTGTGTGGTGTGTGTGTGTCCGCATCTTCGCGTAAGCGAGGTACTGACTTTTTTAAATCTATATGTCTAGAAAACGAATTGTAGCAAATTTCATTTAACTTAATTTAACATTGGTGTCATCGAACCGAAAAGGGCGTGATAAGTGTTTCGGACCCAAATGAGGGCGTGATAAGTGTTTCGGACCCAAATGAGGGCGTGATAAGTGTTTCGGACCCAAATGAGGGCGTGATAAGTGTTTCGGACCCAAATGAGGGCTCGAAGTGGTTTCTATTAGGTCATTAAATAGTGCGGTACTCGTGAATTATTACACACTCGACATCCTTATGCCCAGTTGCCTACGCGCGCACACACACACACACAACCACACACACACACACACACACACACACACAAGCGCGGCTACCTTATAGAAGTTCGTCATCATCGGTTCGTACCTAAGTTGCCATAGCGACAAGTGACAGAAAGTAGCATCAGTACTTGCCTAACCCAGTTAGCATCCAGTAGCTCATGGTAACACCGTTTCCCTATAAGCGAAGTGTGAGGACATTGAGATCGGGGTTCGAATCCCAATGATGCTGGAAATAATAATACAGGAGTAATCGCAATAAGCTGCACTAATTGGCCTGAGCCCTCTGCCAGTTTCTGGCCCTTCTCACTCATTATTATTAAGCTTGAATTAACCCAGCTTCACTATTTTTTATTAAAATAATATTTGAAAATACTTTAAGGCTTCCTCGCTGCCATGTCATAACATCGCTTTCCTTATGATTAGCGACGCTAAGCGTCGGTGCGTCTGACTAGTAGATAGATGGGTGACCAAACTCCGCTTCTAGATGATGTAGTGACCCGTGGTTCGGATCCCACATTTAAACGGGTCTCCTGTCATTTAAACTCCCTTGGCTGTTCGTACGGAGGCGAGACATGCAATAAATTGTAATGAATTAAAATACTTTAAAAAAATGAGAAATGAAGTTCATATTTATCCCGACACCCGTAAATGTGTGAGCACATTCGTGTTGCCACGAAGAGGGTGTGTATTCGAAACCATTTCCCTATATGGCATAATGAGTAAGGCACAAACCTACACACACACACACGGAAAGAGAGAGAGAGAGAGAGAGAGAGAGAGAGAGAGAGAGAGAGAGAGAGAGAGAGAGAGAGAGAGAGAGAGAGAGAGAGAGAGAGAGAGAGAGAGACCTAAAACATCCCGTTAGCGCTTCATTACCGCTCAGATCTGAAGATAAAGTAGTCTTCAGAGCACACCTGAACTAATTACTGTTACATTTCTCAAAATAGTAAACATTATGGAGGCAAAATCCTCAAACTGAACCGCTCATAAAGATGGAAATGACATTAAATCATTATACATTTAGTGGTGAACGATATTCTCTTATGAGTCTGATTCGCACTGAAAAACAACACAATTCTATGTGGTGACATTTGAAAAATTTCTTCAAGTTATAAAAAGGAGATTAGGGGTGAAAAACGTTCTTTCTTCTCGAAAACAACACGTAGACCCCATTTTTATTGCCCCCCCCCTCCTTTTTCAGGGGGAGGGGGAGGTTAACTTCTCGGCGAAAGAAATTGAGGAAATTTGATTTTGAAGAAATTTTGTATAACGAAATTTAGTTTCGTGAGAAGAGTTTACCGGAATTGAAAGGGTAGTTAATTTAATTAAAAGATGTTTATGGCTAATAAGACACGTTCGCTTCGCTCGGGAGTTCCATATACGACTGTTTTGTGGTTTGCGAGCCACAGAAATTTTGCTCTCCGGTCTATAACTATTTCTTTAAGGTTCTTTTGACGTTCCTAACCAATTCATTTGTATTGTTTTCCCTTTTTGACGTAAAAAGCGGTAAACAAAGCGTATCTTCGCTCTACTCTGAATTCCTGCTTTAAATTATCCCCATTTCTGTGACGAGTTTGCACTCAAACTTACTTAATTATGTCTCTTTAAGCCAAAGATGTATATCTGGTCTGGCGAATTTTGCTCTTCAATGTCTCCTTAATATTAAAATAATTTTTCGGAAAATCGTTCCTTCGTAGAATGGAATTTTAATTAAATCGTTAATTAGGCCTTCCTTTGAGTATTTTTGATGTCTGTTTAATCTTTCAATTCACTGTCACTCGAGATCTGGTTCTCATTAGCTTTTAATGGTGTCGATAAGTGGTAAACACACCAAAGAGAATATCCTCCACAACTCATCGTAAAATAGTGATTTTCGTTTATTTTTTTAATTATAAATTATGTAGGCTGTATAAACGATAATGAATATAGATAGATAGATAGATAGATAGATAGATAGATAGAGAGAGAGAGAGAAAGTTACAGGGAGTTACAAGGAAAAGAAGCACCTCAAAAGGCCTTGCGGCCCATACCGAGGAGGTACCAATGGCAACGGGTGCCAGGGAAAATTTTGTACACACTCAAATAGTGTGCAAGATTTGGTCTAACCTTTTCTTGAACTGATCCACAGAGGAACTGTTCACAACTTCTGAAGGTAACCTGTTCCATGTGTCACAGATCTTAGAGAGAGAGAGAGAGAGAGAGAGAGAGAGAGAGAGAGAGAGAGAGAGAGAGAGAGAGAGAGAGAGAGAGAGAGAGAGAGAGTAATTAATAATACAGTGTCGAACTTAAGGATGTAATTTTGTCACTGTGATGAATTATTTTTCAGGCGTTGGTAACAAAGAATATTTCATTCAGACCGACATTTTCCATCGAAATTCTGTCAGAATTACAAGATTAAAACGCGCGCGCACACACACACACACACACACACACGTGTGTGTGTTAGGAAGTGTTCATGACAGGATTACTATGAAATTCTTCTTTGAAGGAACAAATTTATTTTTCAGGTATCAAAATCCAGTTAAGTCGTGAATACAAAGAATTTCTTGAGAAATGTTGCCATAGAAACTGATCGTACAGGGTGTTCTAAAATTATCTAGTAAACTTTAATATGAAGGCAATATCTTAACAAAACTTATGCGATATTTAACAATTTTATTTCAGATACAGCAACAATAACAAAATCAACAATAATTGTTTATTTTAGATGTTCAAAGTGTCTTCCTTGAACTTGAACACATTGTTCACAATGTCTGACTAATGATCGACAAACGTATAAAAGTTTACTAGGTAATTTTAGAACACCCTGTATAATATAAAAGAAGCGATTTAAGTAATTTTTATCCTCATTACAATATATTTCATAAATTTGAAATACTGTATTACTGGAAGAGTAGTCAATGAGCTACATGAATGTAAGTAGTATAGCCGCAAAAGGGGAGAGTGCAAGAACGTTGCAAGTTATTATGTAATGTTGCAAAGGGGGGTGGGGGTGTTGCAAATAGAAAAAATAAAAAAAAATAAAAAAAAATAAAAAAATTCCCCCAAAGGGGGGATGCTGCAGGTGCAACAAGGAAAACTTGGAGGCGGCGTTATCCCCCAAGAGAAAGAAGGAGGAGAGAAAGGAGGAGAGGTGTTCACCTGGCAGGAGCCAAGTGCATATTAAGACTTCAGCCGAGTAGGCGTTGTTTTATAGGCTCCTAATCAGCCAGTTGGCTGAGCCAAGGGGGGTAGGGGTACACCTGAAGAGAGAGAGAGAGAGAGAGAGTAGTTGCCTTTGATTGCAAGGCATGCAACTTGGAGGCGGAGTTCTCCCCCAAGTTATTTTCGTTTACCTAACCTAAGAGGCCTCTAAGGGGTTTTCCCAAAGGGCCAGAAAGAGAAGGACCAGAGGTCCTTGCTCGGCTGGGAGCCGAGCTTGAATGACTCCGTCAGTCGTCTCTCGGTCTTTTATAAACCTCTATTCTGGCTGAGTTGCCAGATAGCGCCATGTATGCAGTTGCTGAGTTGCCACATCACGCCATGTATTCAGGTGCTGTGTTGCCAGATCGCACCATGTATGCAGTTGCTGAGTTGCCAGATCACGCCATGTATTCGGGTGCTGAGTTGCCAGATCGCACCATGTATTCCAGATAGCGCCATGTGTTCCAGATAGCAAAAAACCATATATTAATCATCCATTTAAATAGTGTACCACAATATATATGACGGTAGATGAATCCAATTAAATTCTGTTTATTAAATAAATAATTTTTACACACTTAATTTTTATTATAAATATTTAAGTCACGAAACGAAATGAAAATTACGAAACAATTCATTTAAAAGTTGAAATTAGCCAAAACACAAATTCCCCTGCGAAGAAAATTGAAAAAAAACGAAATTTAAAGAAATTAATCAATTGAAACATAAATTTTTTTCATTTGGAGAGAAGGGAGACTTATCAGGGATTGGGGGGAAGGTCTCTCAACCAGCAGGTGTTCCTAGGTCATTTCGAATCGTCCCCCTAGAGACCTTTTCGGCCGAGGGTTAATCCTTCGTCCAAGATATTCGAGCAAAAAGCACCCGTCACATCAATTCTTATTATCATTATTATTATTTCTACAATGAAAATATTTTATATTTACGCGTAATTTGTATGGGGTCATATTCTTATAACTACATCTTAACTGCTTAAATCAATCACCTTTCACATCAATTCTTATTATCATTATTATTATTATTATTTCTACAATGAAAATATTTTATATTTACGCGTAACTTAGACCCACAGTTTAACGTGGAAACTGAATGCTTTTTTAAAAATATAATTAGGATATATTTCTTTATATCCTCGACCCTCCTCCCTCATTCCCCAAACCCCCCACCCATCTGTACTTGTATATATAATAAACTCAATCCCTGATAAGCCTCCCTTCACTCTCCTCTCTCTCTCTCTCTCGTCCCCCTTCACTCCAAATCTTAACTTTCACACACACACACACACACACACACACACGCCTGTATATATATTATGAAAATCAGGAAAAATACCAAACGTATATTAATTTAAATGAAACTAAACGTATATTAATTTAAAACAAATGAATTTTCTCCTTTTAAGAAATTAATCAATAAACGTACGCGAAACACACGTGTTCTCCCGAAATCTTTTGAGGTAGGACGCGAGCATACATTCGTCATCGTGTCCCAAGAGGATTTTCTCCCCATAATTTTACCTTTCTTGAAGTCACATCGACCAAAAACTCTCCTGACTCCCTTTCTTATCGAATTGTGAAAAATTACTAATAAATTGTAAGTAAAAATAAAAACCACTTTTGGAAATCATACAATGTTTTGCATTGTATAAAAAACATTGCAACTGTTTGGGAGGATGTTACTGCGATTGAAAATGTCGATGAAATTAATAGAAAAATAATGCTACTAGCCAATACCATCAATATATATATATATATATATATATATATATATATATATATATATATTATATATGGCGTGATGTAGTATCTCGCTTCGCCGAAATAAAATCAAAACAATCGATCGTATTCACAAATCTACACACACACACACACACACACACACACACACACACGCCCCGAAACCAATGCATTTTTCATCTCTCCGTGGAGCAGAACGAATCACACGTGCTCGCCTTGATGAATTTAATGTTAATGAAATCGTCAAGTAGAATATTATGGTCTATTACATCAATCACCTTACTCAAATCCACCGCCAATACCCTCAATTTAGTAATAATAACAACTATCTCTCATACACTATATATATATATATATATATATATATATATATATAAATGGACTTTCACCGAATTAAAACAAATCACTAAGCAGTTAAAAGATTTCGCTCTATTATCATATTCACAAATCTACACACACACAACACACACACACACACACACACACACCTCTGTATATATTACGAAAATCAGGAAAAATGCCAAACGTGTATTAATTTAAATGATCCTAAACGTATATTATAAGAAATTAATTACTATTTTCACCTTTTAAGAGAATCATTTATTATAAGAATTTAATTACTCAATATAAGAAATTAAACATTAAACGCGCGCGTAATATATATAACTCAAAACACACGTGCCTGCGTTGAAACCTTTGAAAGGTGTGGGCGTTCACAGAGGAATTTTTGCTGGAACTTCCTCTCTCTCTCTCTCTCGTCTCCCTTCACTCCAAATCTTAACTTTCACACACACACACACACACACACACACACACGCCTCTGTATATATTATGAAAATCAGGAAAATAACAAACGTGTATTAATTTAAATGAAACTAACATACGAGCCTCATTCCCCAACCCGGCTATATATATATATATATATATATATATATATATATATATAATAAACGAATAAACAACTCGTGCACACACACACACACACACACACACACATCCCGGAAACCAATGCATTTTTTCATCTCTCCGTGGAGCAGAAAAAATATTACGCGCTTTTCACCTTAAAGTGAATTAAAGCAATTTTACGAAAAAGAATATGAATTTCAGAACTAAGTTAACATTTATACAAGGTTAGAAGCTTTATCAACTCCTAATTTATTTCTCAATGATAACCTATATTTTTAATATAATTAATTAATTTTCTTTTTATCATAACTCAGCCGAGCAACGATGTTAAGCAACGTTGGAATCCAAAGGATACTTCCCTTACACTTTCCTCACCAGCGAGACTTTAAACTACGTAGGCCACCACCCCCCAAACATTATTTTGACTGTATGGATGAACGTGAAGACTTTGATCGATACTACGACAGTTTTAATGAAAGTAACCCTTATAATATAGCTGATGAATGTGAGCGTTATTGCGTGAATGATGTGCGCGTGCTTAGAGTATGTTTCCATGCCTTTAGAAGAATGTACATAACCCGTTTCAAATGCGATCCACTGCAAGTCGCAACCACCATCGCATCATTATGTTTTACGGTGTTCAAGAATAACTTCATGCCTAAAGACACCTTAGCCATTATTCACCGAAACAAACCCCGCAGTTACGGACACAAGGCTATTTACTGTAAAAGAAATGTATACCTTGATGAATTTAATGTTAATGAAATCGCCATAAAGGAGTGTACTGTACAGCGTAGTAGGCTATCCCTTAAATCAAGCTAGGCTACGTTTTGAAATTTCCAGTTCCGAGAAAAAGATTCTCAAAGCCATTTCTCTCTTTGTGCATATATATTATTAAAAATGTTAATTGTTCTAAGACTATTTATAAAAGAAAATGGGATTTTGGCACAACTTGCATAATTATGTATTCTACAACTTGCTTATTGTAATTTTAAATATGTTATGAACGTTATACGCGTCACTATTAAATGTCATTTATATTTTTTTTTACTTTCGATTTGATTTTGGATTATGTGTTTCAGCTTTGTAATTTTAATTTTTATTATTGAACAGTTTTAATTTTGTACTTTAGATCTAGCTATCCACGTTTATATATTTTTGTCATTTATACATTTTTATCAGGCATTGAAATGCGATAGAGTCCCCCGAAACAGCGGATGCTGCCAAATATAATAACTTTTCTGCGCTACGTCATCGTCTTTATCCTAAATATAAAGTTTAATACAGTTCTTAGTACCTCTGTCATTCAATTATTAATCTTATATGTTATAATGTTTCAGATCATTCATATGAACCCTTTCCAGATAGAATCCTAGTCCAAACGTAGAACATTCATATGAACCCTTTCCAGATAGAATCCTAGTCCAAACGTATTTGGTTTTAGAATTTATAAATCTTAAAAAGATGTAGGAAAACAAGAAACACAAAGGAGAAAATGAATTCCTAACTGATGCATTTACATGCTCAAATATATGTAATAATAATAATAATAATATCGCTAACAATAGACATACATACTATTCAAGTACTGTCATCAAATGAATTAGCCACAGCCTACTAAGGGCCTACCTACCAAAGCCCCACCAAAGGCGTCTCACAAAGTGTGTGGAACTACATTTGCATGCAAGTTAGAGGTCTTAGTGACAGAATGGGTTATCTCAGTAACTTGTCCAGACAGCCTACTAACGGGGCCTACCTACCAAATCCCCACCATGGGCTACCTACCAAATTCCACCAAAGGCGTCTCACAAAGTGTGTGGAACTACATTTGCATGCAAGTTAGAGGTCTTAGTGACAGAATGGGGTTATCTGGCAAACTTTTTTCCTGAAACTGTACTGTGCATGTTTAAAACTAACATTTATTTCAGAAGTTTTGCGCAATGATTCCTCATTTCATGAAAGTAATATAAGTTACTCATTACTAAAACACTTGGTTTTGAATAATAAATATTACACCTTTTGGTTTAAAGAGAAAATATTTGTGAACAAAAAGGGTTAAGAACTACATGTTTAAGTTTAAACGTTATTGTAACCCCTCCTGGAAATCTCTTCAGAGATAATTATGTAACTCTTACATGGTAAATTGGTGTCAATTGTTACTCCAATGAATTTTTTTTAACTTCTATTATGATAATAGACTTAACAATTCAGTTAATCCTAATATATATATATATATATATATATATATAAATAAATTTATGAAACTGAAACTTTTAGTATTTCTTATATAATTTAAATTGACTTGTGCATATAACTAACAAATATTAAAAATAAAAACCCTTCAATGTACCGTCAGCACTGAATAGAAAATAAGCAAATGAAAAATGTATTGTTCTTTGGCCTTTAAGTTTATAGATAACCTCTAAATTTATTTCACATTTGCTATTTGTTAAAACATTTATACACAATACAAGTTTAGAAGCTTATCATCTAATTTATTTCTTAATTTGGGGGGTGCTACTGACAGGCACCTATAAAGTCTATAACAATTATCATAAATTCAAGACCAAAAAATTAATACTTTAGATGTCACAAATACAATTTTAAGGTATGTATATAGTATAAGGGTTTTA
>JAJOZX010002865.1:0-30000 GCA_023014485.1 Bathynomus jamesi
GGGACTTTTGGAACCTCAACTAACCAATTACCCAGATAAACCTCAGGATTTGATTGAACCTTGCAGCTGCAAAACCTGTACCAAGAGGTCAAAATGCCCTTGCACTGCGTCATCCATACCATGCTGCTCATTCTGCAAGTGCAATCAAAGAACATGCCAAAATCCTAACGCCTGAATTTCAGCAGGTAACTGAATAAAATTACAGATGAACAAATCTGTACATTGTACTTCTGTTTCATTTTCATGGTGTCGGAAGATGATACCACAAAAGCCATAGTGCTTTTAGTTGTAAATAATGTTTCAATAAAAGTTTCAAAAAAAACAAAAAACAATGAGGCCTCATCATTAAATGAGGTCGTTCCCACTAAGTTAGTTATAACTTAGCCCATTGCCGTGGTGCTGCACTTGGAAGATGCACCTGAGTGGCGGTAACACTCTTTCTCAATCACATAAGTGGCCTTGACAGTTTTTGTCATTTTTGCCAAACTCTTTGCCACTTTTGCAAGATTTTCAGTCAACTTCATCATCAGAAATAATACATGATCTTATCTCAGTCTTTTACAACATGCAAACCTAAGAGTTTTATAAAATTAGAACTATTTTTTATATTTTGTCTATTTTTTCAAATATTCTACAACCATTTTTAATCATTGTAACCCAAAATTTTGACATTTGTACATGTTTTTGTGTTAGGAAATTTTAGTAGAGCTATTAATATCTAATTTCTTGACTATTTAGTTCGATAAGATTGGTTAGAGCTAGTTTATGCACCAAAATAGCCAAAAATTTCATTTTTGCGATTTTTTGACAATATTTACTTAATTTTTTACTATTTTTGCTTTTATTTTTTGATATTTTTGTCAGTTTTCTTGGTTCAGGCAGCAGTATGTTACAAAAACAGATTCTCAAACAAACAATTGCCCTTAAAAAAAATTTTCAACTCAAGCATATGACAAAAATACGAAAAAAATGATAAAATTTTGCCATTTTTGCCAATTTTTTGCCATTTTGACCACTTTCGCACCAATTTGGTGCGATGGCATAGAAACATTCGGATTCTACGTCCCAAAATTAGTCTAGATCAGTCGTCAAAACCTCTGCACCCAGAAATTTATACGAACTCTAGGCCAGATCCTGTACTATAAGAAACACGAAGGGAGTTGCAGTGGAAATCTTCAAAAGAAGACTAGACGCCTGGCTCAGAACAATCCCCGATGAGCCGGGCGTACCTGGCTGTGTGAGGTGGAGAGCGCAAGAATCCAACTAACCTACTACTCACCAGGCCAACTCGGTAAGAGGGGCGACAAGCTTGACCTTCGCGAAATGAGAAATCATCGCGCGAAACCTTTGTAAGGTTGTAAGGTAAGGTTATATATATATATATATATATATGTGTGTGTGTGTGTGTGTGTGTGTGTGTGTGTGTGCATATATATATATATATATCCGCATCATTTTTAACATCCGCACTTCTGACTGCGGATGTTATGTGAATATTACCTCTAATAAATTATGCAATTTACAATTAAATTTGCTTATAAAGTAGCTTATAAGGCCCAGTCATGCACATTTCATGGAAAGTATTAATTATATTATTAATGAACAAACAAATATATACACCTCAAAATAACAGAAAATTGAATGAAACTTGTTTCATTGAATTTTCTGTGGCTGATACTCTTGAGAAAGTTATTATATTTATCATAATGAAAACAATATTAATTTTAATTCTTATGCATTGCCTGCCATAATAGTAATATCACGAAATTTGAAAAATTAAGTCATATATTCATAATTCTATATTATATTGATAGATTAACTGAATATCCGCATCCGCGGATATTGAAATTAAAGATCCGCATCCGCAGATGTTGAAAAACTGACATCCGGTCCACCACTAATATATATATATAATATATATATATATACATGGGAATTAACTCAGAATGGTTCCCTGAGTTTTTTATGATACACACAGACCGTGCATGGAACAAGGAACTCTTCTGGGATAATTAAATCCACTATAGTCCGAATAAGTAATGGTAAATGACAAATACGATAGTTTTTCTTTTTCATGATGCAAGCCCGACGTGGGCAACGGGTCTCTCGCAAAGAGGTCCCATAAATATGTGCCTTGAAAAGTGGACGCTCAATTCTGCCAGTTGAGGTTTAAGTTTTGGTTTTGGCTAAAAATATAATAGTTACCCCTTTTTTCTTTGATTTATTCAATCCGACGTGAATGCAACGAGTCTTTTACTTATATTGAGGTTCTGAATGTAGTGGGGCTAGGCTGCTTTAAACCCTAGATCCATGTCCCAAAGCTGGATCCTGTCTGCTTTGCAGATAGCTGGTGAGGGAAGCTATATTTATGGGACCTCTTTGCGAGAGACCCGTTGCCCACGTCGGGCTTGCATCATGAAAAAGAAAAAATATGGTATTTGTCATTTACCATTACTTATTCGGACTATAGTGGATTTAATTATCCCAGAAGAGTTCCTTGTTCCATGCACGGTCTGTGTGTATCATATATATATATATTATATATATATATATATATATATCGTAACACCGCTTCCCGGAGATCAGCGAAGTTAAGCGACATTGGGTCTGGGTAGTAGTAGGATGGGAGACCGTCCTCCGCGCCAAGATTATGTAGCAACCCGTGGTTCGGATCCCACGTAAAGCTGTAGGTCCCCTCCGTCATATGACCTTAAATGTTGCGAAGGAGGTTAAACAACCCCAAAAAAAAAAAAAATATATATATATATATATATACAGGGTATCCCATAAGTCCGGCATCATAGGAGAAATTCATATTTTTCTATTTCTACAAACCATAATTCATATTTTTCTTATGCTCGGGATGCCAATTTCCCGTCCACCATTCTGTTCAGTGACGAGGCTGTTTTTTATGGAAATGGTGAGGTAAATCGACAGAAAACCAGCTACTGGTCTCAAAACAACCCTCACTGGTATACCTCTTCAAAGGAACAAGGTGCATCTCGGGTGATGGTATGGTGTAGCATTTGGAAGGATCGCATCATAGCCCCCTCTTTTTCGATGAACATGTCACTGGAGGCACCTAGTTACGTACGTATGCTCAAGGAAGAAGCATTTCCCAGTGTGAACGAAGAAGGAAATTTCCCAACATGGTTCCAGCAAGACGGCGCTCCTGCACATTACAGCACCCAAGTAAGGGAATACCTGTACCAACAATTCCCTGGTCATTGGATAGGACGTCGAGGGCCTGTGGAATGGCCAGCTAGAGGCCCGGATCTCACGCCACTAGATTTTTATCTTTGGGGCCACTTGGAAGCGCTGGTATACGCAGAGAAAATTAGGAGTGTTGAACATTTGCGGCAGCGCATTATTGGGGCATGTAACACCATTACTCCTGACATCATTCACCGTGTGCTTGCTGATTGGGTATCACGTCTGAATTTGTGTATTGAAAACAATGGTGGACATGTTGAGCACGTTCTGTAAATAAAAGCTTTTGTCTTGCCTTTTCTTATTTTTCCTATGATGCCGGACTTATGGGACACCCTGTATATATATATGTGCGTGTGTATATATATATATATATATATGAAAACTATTTCACGAAAGTAACACGTGAAAAATATTTATGATGAATAAAACCACGAAGGAAAGGAAACAGAATGGTGCTCAAGCGCTTTCGTCTAATGACATCCTCAGGAACACTGAAGTACATAAAGAGTTACAGCCTATATATAGGTTACAAAAAAAAAATATATATATTATACAGGGTGTACATAAAGTCAGGATCTATTTTTGTGAAGCACTTGGAAATTATATGGAATTCAATCATAAAATGATAAAGTGGTAACATTTATTAAATAATTAAGAGTAGGATTCGACGTGACTAACGGTACTAACAATCATATCCCCGTCGTCTATCAACATGATGGTGCTCCTTGTCACTATGCCAAAATTGTTCAGGATTATCTAAATGGACGTTTTCCAAATCGCTGGATCGGACGCTGAAGCAACAGACCTTGGCCAGCGAGATCACCAGATTTAACCCCTTTAGATTGCTTTGCATGGGGCTTTATCAAATCGCACGTCTATCAGACGAAGATTACGAGTCTTGAAAACTTACGTACACGTATACGAACTGCTGCAGATAACATAACCCCGCAAATGCTTCAGAATGTGTTTAGAAATGCTGCGGAACCATTTGAGCTGTGCAGGGATACTGATGGGCGTCACGTCGAATCCTACTCTCAATTATTAATAAATGTTACCACTTTATCATTTTATGATTGAATTCCATATAATTTCCAAGTGCTTCACAAAAATAGATCCTGACTTTATGTACACCCTGTATATATACAATAAACGGAGAAATAAAAAAATAATAATTAAAGAATTGTGGGAGGAGCATACAAATTTGTAAGGAAAAACTACCGATTTTAGCACTTTTGCTCGAATCCAACACAAGATCAAATGAATTATTTCCAACCAATGTTATAGTTAATTAAAAAAATAATAAATTTAAAAATAAAGCTTGTAAGAGGAGCATACAAATTTATACTGGAAATCTGCCCAGGTTTTAGCACTCTGCCCTTCTTGTCTAAGTCCGATATATATAAAAATAAATTGAAAAATAAAAGTTATTAGGGAAGCAAACAAGTTTACCAAAGGTTTAGCACTCTACCCTTCTTGTCTAAATCCGTTCTGAACGAATTCAAAACAACGGGATCGAGTTGAAAAAGACCTTTGCTTATGTTGAAGTTATTTGTAAGTTGGATAATGGCAGACTCAAGAATATTTCTAGTAACAATGTTGCTAGAGTGAAACTAAACTGAAGCATTATTCCAATCAATACAGTGGGATAACTCTGACAAATGGACAAAAATGGCACTGGACGACTGTCCCATTCTAACGGAATATTGATGCTGTTTTACACGTGTGTGAAGATCCTTTCCCGTCTGACCTATGTAAAAGGAATCACATTGTTTACAACCAATTTTATAGATAATGCCTGAATTATTGGTAGGGCTATTTTTTACTATGATATTTTTCACAATATTGTTATATGAAAATACTACATTAATATCCAAAAGTTTAAGTACATTAGCAATGCCTAAAAAGCCCTGTAAAAATGGAAGTACTAAAATATTCTTTGACAAAGTACGAGTGTTATTACTCACACGATAGAAGGTTCGTTTTGCCTTGTTGAGACAAGATTCCATTAACGCAGGTGGGTAACACAGATCACTTCCAATACCGTTGATTTTTTCCAATTCGGCATCGATGTATTCCGGACTGGCGATCCTAAGGGCGCGGAGAAACATTGAAGAAAAAAATGGCCTTCTTAGTGGGGGTGTCATGTCCAGGGGCAGGGACAATTCGACGTGGCCGACTCGATGCGACCCAACTCGATGTGGCCGACTCGATGTCAGGACAACTCGATGTCAAGCCAAGTCGATGCCAGGTTAACCGGGTTAACTGAATGCCCGGTTAGGTCAACTGTACGCCCTTGACGATTGGTTAGGTTAAGTTGTGATATTTTCGTTAAAACTAACGAAAATATCCCTTAGGGATATCACATCGAGTTGTCCTGACATCGAGTCGGCCACATCGAGTTGGGTCGCATCGAGTCGGCCACATCGAATCGTACCCAACCCCATGTCCAGAATAAAAGTGTACGTAGGACAAATTTTGTTTTTTCCGATAGATACTAAACTTAAAACCTGGGCTTTCCCTATGTACACGCACATCCAAAAACGGGATTGAGTTGTCTTGTTCCACTTCTAAAGTAAACTTAATGGAGGGGACTTGATCATTTAACTGAAGGAGGAAGTCATCCAGGTCACGATTCATGGGCCAGATACACAAAATATCGTCGACGTACCGCAACCATGGGATGCCAACCCCCAGGATTCTCGGAATGTAAGTAATTTCGAAAAACTCCATATAAATACTGGAGAGGAGGGGGCGACAAGGGGTTGCCCATGGCCATCCCAAAAACTTGTTGATAATACTCGTTATTGAAAGTGAATTTACAGTCTTTGATGCAAAGCTTAATTAATACAGTAAGTTCCAAAACAATGTGTGCAGGTAGAGACAGGTCATACTTATGTAATTCTCGGGAGAGAAAGTCAAGCATATCATCAATCGGCACTTTTGTAAACAATGAACAAACGTCAAAACTGATCAATCTATCGTTGGTTTCAGTAGGTGTATTATTCACTTTTTTCAGTAAGATCCATGGAATTTTTTACATGTGAATCAGAGATAGTTCCGAGAATGGAGGACAAGACTTTGGCAAGCCATTTGGAGAGTTTATAAGTAATAGAGCCCACCGAGCTAATAATAGGGCGCATAGGGTTGCCAGGTTTGTGGGTTTTAATAAGGCTGTAAAGGTAGGGAAGAGAAGGTGAAGTGGACATGAAAGCGGAATTATGTCCTTATGATCTTTGAGAATGCGTTTCAAGCCACTATTGAATGATTTGATGACGTCATCCTGCTGGTTCTACCTAAGTTTGCTGTATGTGGCGGGGTACACTTTTACTCGGGACATGACACCCACACTAAAAAGGCTATTTTTTCTTCAATGTTTCTCCGCGCCCTTAGGATCGCCAGTCCGGAATACATCGATGCCGAATTGGAAAAAATCAACGGTATTGGAAGTGATCTGTGTTACCCACCTGCGTTAATGGAATCTTCTCAACAAGGCAAAACGAACTTTCTATCGTGTGAGTAATAACACTCGTACTTTGTCAAAGAATATTTTAGTACTTCCATTTTTACCGGGCTTTTTAGGCATTGCTAATGTACTTAAACTTTTGGATATTAATGTAGTATTTTCATATAACAATATTGTGAAAAATATCAGAAAAAATAGCCCTACCAATAATTCAGGCATTATCTATAAAATTGGTTGTAAACAATGTGATTCCTTTTACATAGGTCAGACGGGAAAGGATCTTCACACACGTGTAAAACAGCATCAATATTCCGTTAGAACGGGACAGTCGTCCAGTGCCCTTTTTGTCCATTTGTCAGAATTATCCCACTGTATTGATTGGAATAATGCTTCAGTTTTGTTTCACTCTAGCAACATTGTTAATAGAAATATTCTTAAGTCTGCCATTATCCAACTTACAAATAACTTCAACATAAGCAAAGGTCTTTTTCAACTCGATCCCGTTGTTTTGAATTCGTTCAGAACGGATTTAGACAAGAAGGGTAGAGTGCTAAACCTTTGGTAAACTTGTTTGTTTCTCTAATAACTTTTATTTTTCAATTTATTTTTATATATATCGGACTTAGACAAGAAGGGCAGAGTGCTAAAACCTGGGCAGATTTCCAGTATAAATTTGTATGCTCCTCTTACAAGTTTATTTTTATTTTTCAATTTATTATTTTTTTAATTAACTATAACATTGTTTGGAAACAATTCATTTGATCTTGTGTTGGATTCGGGCAAAGTGCTAAAATCGGTAGTTTTTGCTCACAAATTTGTATGCTCCTCCCACAATCCTTCATTTTTTTTATTTCTCCGTTTATTGTATATATATATATTATATATATATATATATATTTTTTTTTTTTTTTTTTTTTTTGTAACCTATATATAGGCTGTAACTCTTTATGTACTTCAGTGTTCCTGAGGATGTCATTAGACGAAAGCGCTTGAGCACCATTCTGTGTTTCCTTTCCTTCGTGGTTTTATTCATCATATATATAGTATATATGCCCCCAACTGTGGCCACCTTGTCGTGGTGGGTAGGCTCCCGTGTTGACCCAGTGGGCTACGTCGGCGGGGGCTTACCTCCCGGAAGGGTCACCCATGCCGGACAGACTACTGGGGAGACGAGCTAAGTGCCACTAAAGTCTTTGGCACCCAGTACAGGTCTCCAGTGCTGTCCTCCGGAGGTGACGCCCTTAGGACGTCACTGTGTTGGATGTTTCGATGTCCGGGCCGGTGGGGTTGGGGGGCTGGGGTCTTTGCGCCGTTTGGGGGCAAACATTCGCATCACGGTGCCCCGTTTTTAAACCAACGGTGTGTCCCCTGGGGACGAGGTACCCCACCCCCTGCGGTTTGTGCTTGGCCTCCCTTTCTCACCGGTAGGCAGTTTCTCGCGTCCCCTGGGTCCGTGTTCTACAAAATCAATAACGTATGGAAACTATTACTTCTTGTCCTCGAACTCGGGTGGTGGGCAACCAGGCCCCCGAGTCCTCTACCACTGGAAGACCACGTCTTGAGGAGGTCGTCCCTCCTTCAGCAGTGGAACGCTTGCACTCTCCTCTTCCGTTACCAACCCCAGCCTGTACCTTGAACATGCCCTTGGACATACACCCTCTGGAGCAGGGTTCTCGCCCCTGCCCACCTCAGCCGCCTTCGGGCAAATCAGGTTCTGCCCAAGGCTTGCCTTCAAAAGCCGGCTTCTTACTCTCCCTGTATGCCCCCCCATCACCCGCCGTCGGCTCACCTCCCCACGGAGAGAGCCCCGCGGCGGACGGGGAAGTCGGCATTCACGTCCATCCTATCGACCATTGGATATCCCAGTCCACTTCGATCCTACAGACCCCCTATCCTTCCAAGTATCCACAAATTCCTAGTGATCCGGCCTACCTCTGGGTTCCTTCCGATCAACTCTGAACGGACGTTTCAGGCGATCCGAGCCCGCAGCAAATCCAACCGCTATGATGTGCGACCACAGAGGGATGGCTCCCTCCTCATAAAATCACGCTCAGACGCAGAAACGAAAGCCCTACTCTCCCTCGCTGAGGTCCTTGGATGCTCGGTGTCCGTTTCCCCACACCCTCGCCTGAACCAGAGTCAGGGCACTATTTACGCCACCCGCCTATTATCGATCACAGTGAACGAGCTCTTGGAGGACCTCGCACCCCAGGATGTCACTAAGATCCATCGCTTCACATCCCGACAGGGAAGCACCCCCTCCCCCACCCCGCGCCTACTTCTTACCTTCATTACCTTAGTCCCTCCCGACCGTATTTTATGGGGTATGGGAGACCGCACGTCATGCGAGTTTACTGTCCACCCATACATTCCAGACCCGACCCGTTGCTTTAAATGCAACAAGTTTGGACACGTTAGCTCAGTTTGCCGGCAGCCGCACCAACTGTGTGTTCGTTGAGGAAAAATCGCTCACCCAGACAAGTGCCCCAGCACACCCAAATGCTCCAATTGTGAAGGCGCACACCCCTCTTCATCCCGAGAATGCCTGTTCTTCAGGTTCGAGGAGGAGGTCCGAGGCCTGCAGGTAGCGGACTTCCTTTGCCTCCGAGAGGCGCGAGACAGGGTGCGGAGTCGAGAGGTGAGGCCGGGAGTATCTTACGCCGCTGCCCTCGGCTCTGTCTTCTCGGCACGCAGCCCTGGCCTGCCGCTCAAACCCCCTTCGACCACTGCTCCCCATCCCTCCCAAAGGGAGTCCTCGCAGGACCCGACGACCTCCTGTCCCCCCACCATCCCTTCTCTTCACGTACCTCACCTGCCACAGATTCCCCAGGAGTCTGGGACCAGGACACCCAGGCCCCATCCACCTTGAATCCTGCCCTCCCAGCAATCTCTGCACACACCCGAACCTAACGCCCGGTGCAAGCCGACGAGGCGAAGAGGCCGGAGCGAGTCGCCAGACCCTCTGGCGTTTCAACATGTCTCTCCCTCCTCCCATAAATCTAAGAAGACGGCTCGGACCCTAACCGCAACGGCTCGGACCCTCACACCGCCCACTTCGTCTAAGAGGACCATATCACCCACCGCAGAAGTCCCACCACTCTACCCCCACAGACTCTGACAATAGTTGCCGAATTACATGACCCGCCCACAACGACAAGATCCAATCTGGACAACATCCTCCCTCCCGAGGATCCAGTGGATGCGGCTCTGGCGCAGCTACATGGTGTGGCCGAGGGGAGCTCGGCCGCACCCATGAGTCTTATCGATCTGCCCTTGCCTCCTGGTGCCATTTTTTCCACCCTCCACAAGAACACACTGGTTCATCTACTTCCACCCCGACAGTACCTTCCCCACCAACATCCCCGACCCCCTCCCTGTTGGTCACCCTGAGCACGTCCTCCTTTCCACCTGCCCGGTCGTTCTGATACCCCCTATCGCCACCCAGGGTCCGCCGTGAGACCCCAGACAGGCGGGGAGGTGTCACTTTGGAAAGTAAAGCGCCCCCTCCTGGCCCGAACACAGAAGCCCACCAAGAAACTTCTCACCCTCTGAGCCCACGACGTTCCCCTAGCTGCCGTGATCCACGCCTCCGGTCTCGCTCGGCCGACTCGACCCCGCAATCTCCGCGGAGGTCGACTGGCCGACCGATTCCTTCTCTGGTGAATGGCAGATGGCTAGCCATGCTCCTAACCCATCCTTCGCCTTCACGAGCCCCAGATCTCCCTTCACACTCCAACCTCCTAGCACCTACACCTTTACCCACCCCCCATCATCAAATAATGGATCCCCTGAAAACTATAATAGTACACTGGAACTGCAGAGGAATATTCGCGAACTACGAAGGCCTTAATTCCTTGATTGCCACTTCCCGTCCGGTGTGTGTCTGGGACCGTTCGAGTTACGGCAGCCTGAAAAGAAGAGACAGTATTATGAAATAGTCTTCCTAAACGCGCAGCTCCAACGTCATTAAGATGAAGTCCATCTCCGAGGAACAAGTCCCTCCTGCTGTAGAAACTGTTCCAAAAATTCGCAAAATGCACTCTTTCTGTTGGCAAAGAGACTTTAGGTTATTGTTAATATATGTCGCCTTGCTGTAGAAATCGTTACGTTGGATAATTCGAGGAAGTATACTGTTAAAACAATCTTATTAGTTTTTTCCTTTAATCGCTCTAGTAAGTCCCTGTACCTAGCCAGCAGTTCTTCCGATCTAGAATTTAAAACGTTATTAGGACCGACATGAATAACATACGTTGTGTCCTCGGCGATACCGTCTGTAAAATGGTCAACACTATTAGTTATATCCTCCACCTTGCACCAGGGTAGCAGTAACGGCGCCTACGACGAGGGTTTCTCCCACAGAATTCCTCGAGCTGCCCTCGAACAATGGAATCGTCAACGAGTCGTATTTCCGGTTCATCAGCATCATCGAGACCTAAAACAGAAAACTTCTTGTTTGTTATTACTGGCAGACATGTCTTAAGTTTTCTCAAAGGGGCTCCATTACGCACACGAACGAAGGGTTGGGAACTAGGGGAAGAGAGAGGGCTATTAGTACTATTTATATTACTAGTATATATATGTATATGCTGTCTCTCCCTCTTCTCCTAGTGCTAAGAAGACGGCTTGGACCTTCACACCGCCCACTTCGTCTACGAGGACCAAACCACCCCACCACAGAAATCCCATCAATCTACCCCACAGACTTTGACAATAGTTGCCGAAGTACATGACCCACCCCCCACGACGAGATCCAATCTGAACAACATCCTCTCCCCCGAGGATCCAGTGGATGCGGCTCTGGCGCAGCTACAGGGTGAGGGGAACTCGGCCGCGCCCGTGAGTCTTATGGACCTGCCCTTGCCTCCTGGTGCCATTTTTTCTACCCCTCCACAAGAACACTCTGGTTCATCTCCTCCCACCCCCACAGTACCTGCTACCCTAAACTCCCCGGCCCCTCCCTGTTAGCCACTCTGAGCACGTCCTCCCTCCCACCTGCCCGGTCCTTCTGGTACCCCGTATCGCCACCCATGGTCCGCCGTGAGACCCCAGACAGGCAGGGAGGTACCAATTTAGGAAATAAAATGCCCCCCCACTCCTGGCCCGAACACAAAAGTCCACCAAGAAACTAGCTGCTGTAGTAATGCCTAATTAAGAATATTAATTTTGGTTTAGTTAAGATTATAATGTTTAATATAAACTATTTACTAATAATTGTGAAATTACGATAAAGTATGTTAGATTGTAATTGTATAAAATTGGAAGAATTGGCAATCCTGAACAGAGGCCCAGAGAGCGGACTACCCCAAAAAGAGAGTCATTCAGCAGCGCGATAAGCGTTAAGTTCGGGCCATGTAACCTTAGAATTAAATTAATTGTTTTGTGCCCCTCTCAGACGTAAAATATTATAGTAAAATTTCCTACTCCCATCCCCTCAAATTAATTAAAGCATTTTCGGAATTTAATAAAGTGTTAACAACCGTTTAAAAACAGTGTTAATGAACCCCCCTCCCCCTTTGTGTTGTAACGGCTTTCATAGTCTCGGCGTGGCTACCATGAATTTATAAAGTATTGTGGAAATGAGTAAAGAGAGAGTAAAGATAAATGCAATAGAGAGCAGAAAGTAGAGTAAATAATGAAGAAAATAAATAATAAAACGTATTCACGACATTTTTGGTGGCAGCTAACCTTATTAAATTGTTATAAATTTAATAATACGAACCCATGCACTCCGTTCTTAAAATAGGCTTATGCAATATTTTTTCGTGTCTGATAAAGGAATTCAAAATTTGTGCGTGTGTTCTTTCGACTAATCACGATCGTTTTCACGTTCTCCGTATAAAGAAAATTAGTAGATATTCTGTTTCGCTACCCGTTTTAGAGTATTTATAAAATTAAGCAAAAATTCATTGTAAATGTAAATTCAAAATGGCGCCCATTATTTTCCAAATTATTCTGAATCGCGTCGCTTCAAAAACTTTCGCGCGTCAAAATTTGTTGTTTGAGATGGAGTCGTGAGACTCAAAACTTCTTTTAGTCGTTGCAGAGTCGGGTTTTCGTTGGAGTCAAAACATTTGAGTCTGACATTAAATTTCAGAGTCGTATGTTTCTTATTTCGTTAGCTTTCGTTCAGCCCGTCGGAGAGATATATTTCAAATTGTTCGTTGCTGCCGATGACTCATTCTTTTCACTTTATTTCGTTCACTTTTTCTCCTGTCTTCAAACCTACCTACGTTTGTGTCTTTTTTTGTGTTTAAACTTTTGGAATTAGTAATAATTGTGATAATAATATAATAATAACGATTAAATATAAAAAAAAAAAATTATACTGAATTTGTACGTAAGTGAATTATGTTAGTTTAAATACAGTGTGATACACATTTTATACGGTCCTTTAAAAATGTTTGAGCGAAAATTTGTACCGCATTTCTAGGTATATATATATATATATATATATATATATATATAGCATTGTAAGACATTTCATGAACATGTAAAATTTTCTGAGATTCATTACTAGATTTTTTATTATATTTCGATTGGTTGTATATAATGATAGGCTTATTTTATTGTTTATGTAGGTTTACGGGCTTTTTGCTTCGCTTCGCTTCGCGCTAAATAGGATTACGTTACATTTTAAGGGACAGTCGGAAAATAATCTTAAACATAATAATTTGTCAGATTATAGGCTGGCCGTATAGGATTGTGTTAGACTTCAAAATAAGCTAAATTGGTTTACCTGAAATAGAGAAATTGTGTTGTGAAGTTTTCTATAAAATTCTTTTTGGATTTTTTATATACTCAATAATTATATACTTACATATATTAACTTATACGTATATATTAGTTATATATATAATTATATATATTTATATACTCAGAAAATTTGGTAGGTAGGCTGATTTATCTATTTTTTTTCCGTTCCTTTCGCTCATTTTCACGACAATTCCGACTGATATTTTGTAAAATGGCTATTGTATTGTACTAAAGAAAGATTTCTTGTAGGCCTATCGTTAAATATTGTTCGGATATTGACCATTACTACGGTATATGTCTATTGAGTATTAAATTCTTAGTTATTTAACAACATTTTAATTGGTTTAACATAAATAATCATAGGATTTTTCTTTAATAAGCACAAATGGGTGCTCCTTTAGTATGCGGTCTACAGACAAATTCACACTTTAATATGCGGTCTACACCAATTTGTTTTTTAAATGTAGTTAAAGAAGGTTGAAATGACAATCTTACTTGAAAAAAATTTATTGAAAAGTTAAAAACAAAAAGTTTAAATGTAAGTATACCTTCTTAGCTTGTTTACTAATTGCTTGTTTACATCCCAATGTCAGTCGCCCTTGACGATTGGTTAGGTTTAGTCATGATATTTTCGTTAGTTTTAACGAAAATATCTTGACTAAACCTAACCAATCGTAGGTAGACCGCATACTATAGTAGCACCGGCAATTGAATTGTTTACAACTTTACTGCTTCAAATTTCTCAAGCTACTGATGTTAAACAATCATTTTGAATTTCAAGGTCAAATAGGGTCTAAGTCATGTGAGTGAGTCATTTAGCGAAAAAAAAGAGCGGCAGAATGCGTGAGCAGGCACAAATTTAACGAAAAAAACCTGTAGACTGCACTTTGAAAAAAGTAGAGCGCGGCAGAATTTGTAGACCGCATACTAAAGGAGCACCCACAAAGGTGATGCATTAAATTCTAAATTGTTCTTTCCACGCGGAACATTGAATTTATTAATTATAGGTCTAAAAGTGCGGCGGTACACATATTTTACAAAATTTGGATATAATTTTTTAAATTACAGAAATTTGTGTAGAAAATTCTTTTCATATATTGTTTCTTTCCGTTTTATAATTTCATTCAATTTTATTTTTATAAGTAGGCCGATTTTTATTTATTTCTTTCTTCCAGTTCAATGAAAATGGTTAAATTTTTATTTGGAATTTAGATTGTATTGCAAAAAGGATGTTTTGATTTGATATTTTAATTTGGGTATTAGAAATGAAAAGTGTCCTTTTTTTTAGTTCGAGCGTTTGCGTAGAAAAGATTACAAAATTGTCAGGATATAATGCAGTTTCATTCGGTTAGGGATATTTGTATAGAGGTTCGCTTACAAACAAAGCGACGCTCTCAATTATGCAATGTTTTGTTTTTGTTTACAGTAGGTTGCGTGTATTTTTTAGTGCATATTATCTATTCTTATTTAGTATAACGATGCAAATTTGTAGTTTCACTTGGAAACGATAAATTACTGGGATTTTTGTGATTTGCAAACCATACTGGGGTTTCTGTTGGAGGAGAGAGTTGTCTCTCGGTTAACTTTTAATAACTGTTTGGGAAAATTGTTATTGTTTAAACTTTAAACCTTCAATCGGGTACTAATGCATTTAAAACGTTGGCTCGAGTGTTCCCTCGGAAATGGAGCCTTCTAGATAGCCAGTAACGTTTTTGTGGCGTCTTAGTGCTCCCCCCCAAAGGGCAAGAGGGTTCATGATTGTCAGAGAAGTGATGACATGAAGTTTCTGGGGTTCATTTTTGTCTTTTGTATTTAAAAGTATCGATGTGATTTCTGACGGCAGTTTGAACAATAATATTTCTTAAATTATACTAACAGTTACTATGTATGGGCACTTTTATATTTATACTGTAGAATTTTGTTTCGTACGTTTTATGATTTTTTTTATCTTCTCCGATGTAACTGCCATAAGTGACCTTATTGGTAGCTAGATGTGATTAAATTTTTGCGAAATTTTTAGATTTGTCATTTTTTTTTTCCCCCTGAATTTGGCCAGAGCAAATGTGTAGTTATTGTTTCGAAGTGAACTGTCGGGAAAATTCGATAAATTAAGTAGGAAATGATAAGCAGTACAGAAACACGTTTCGAATAAACTTTTTTTCAAAATTTCGAGAGGCTCGGTTTGGAGGCAACCAAGTTGAATCCGAGTTCCATCCATTGAGTTTAGTCGACCGGATAGGTGATCGATCACCAATGATGAGAGAGAGAGAAGAGAAACCAACTGCACAGGGACTTGGCGCAGGATGGTTTCGGAAGAGAAGAGACAGAAGAGAGAAACCGAATGCGCATGGACTTGGCGCAGGACAGTTTCGGAAGAGAAGAGAAACTGGTAGGTGCAGGGTCTTGGCACACGAAAGTTTCGATCGAAGATGGTCTACTGGTATTTTTCGGGCAGTAGCTGGTCACGCTGCTCGAATGCTTCGCTAAATATGTGTTTTAGCGCGCGGTAGGCAAGCCACGAGAGCTTGAACGGGTGTCTAAGACTGTACTGTCCATACAGACATACAGTAGGTTCGTTGGGAAACGGCCTACAGCGAAGTGATCGTTTGATTGTTGCCAGTGGAAGTCTTTCAGCTGGACGTAGGAAGAGCAGCGTTCACCGACAAAAGTGGAGATGAGACAAGGCGAGTTTCTTCATCGACTTCTAGAATTGCAAATTCCGTCCAATTCCGGCGCGTGGTCCCGCTTTCAGTATATCTCCCCCACTGATCCTTTTAGAATTGGACGTCTCTTGTTTTTTTTGTTTTTTTCGCCATTTGGAGAGAGAGCGGAACCATTATAGCGTGCTGCCCTGTTGCATGTTGATTGATGCAATCCCTTGCATTCTAGCGAAGTGAGCAGGAGAGCTGCGATTGAAAATTGAAGTAGTCCGTTGTCAGCGTACGGATTGTGATCTAAACAACGTCCAGCAGATTAATGTATTGATTATTATGTAATGAAATTATAAGTGAAAGGGTGCGATTATTGCCCATATTTGTTGCGTTTTTCGTGAAATAGTATGTGCGCTCTTGGTCAGTATTTTGTGTAAACTTTTTCTTTTTTTTTTTTCTATGTTGCCCTGATAGTAACTGTATAACTATACAAATAATTGTTTCGAATGTAAAGCGATCTTTGATGAGGAATCGCTGGAATAGATTGTGAACTTGAGATTTGTGTAGCCACTGTAAGAAAATTTTCCGTTATTTTTTTTGGCATGTATAGATTAGTTACATGTTCTAATTTAATTATTAGTGTGAAATGTTATTTTATGCAAATGTGAGAATTATAAAGTTGTTTTCGATTTTTATAATATGATACAAAATATATGTGGAATTTGTCATTCTAATTATTTCTTGTCTATCTGAACTTTGAATTTGTTAAAGAAAAAAAAAAATTGCAAAATATATAACGAATAAATTATTAAATTTGTTAAACGATATTAATAAGTTTTCCTAATGAAAAACTTATTTTCAAGGGGTTGATGCGAGTGTAGTAATGCCTAGTTAAGAATATTAATTTTGGTTTAGTTAAGATTATAATGTTTAATATAAACTATTTACTAATAATTGTGAAATTACGATAAAGTATGTTAGATTGTAATTGTATAAAATTGGAAGAATTGGCAATCCTGAACAGAGGCCCAGAGAGCGGACTACCCCCAAAAAGAGTCAGTCATTCAGCAGCGCGATAAGCATTAAGTTCGGGCCATGTAACCTTAAAATTAAATTAATTGTTTTGTGCCCCTCTCCGACGTAAAATATTATAGTAAAATTTCCTACTCGCATCCCCTCAAATTAATTAAAGCATTTTCGGAATTAAATAAAGTGTTAACAACCGTTTAAAAACCGTGTTAATGAACCCCCCCCCCTCCCCTTTGTGTTGTAACGGCTTTCATAGTCTCGGCGTAGCTACCATGAATTTATAAAGTATTGTGGAAATGAGTAAAGAGAGTGTAAAGATAAATGTAATAGAGAGCAGAAAGTAGAGTAAATAATGAAGAAAATAAATAATAAAACGTATTCACGACACTGCCGTGATCCACGCCTCAGGTCTCGCTCGGCCGACTCGACCCCGCAGTCTCCGCGGAGATCGACTGGCTGACCGATTCCTTCTCTGGTGAACGGCAGATGACCAGCCATACTCCTGACCCATTCTTCGCCTTCGCGAACCCCAGATCTCCCTTCACACACCAACCTCCTAGCACCTACACCTTTACCCATCCCCCATCATCAAATAATGGATCCCCTGAAAACTACAATAGTACACTGGAACTGCAAAGAAATATTCGCGAATTACGAAGGCCTTAATTCCTTGATTGCCACTTCCCGTCGGTGTGTGTGTGTCTCCAAGAGTTCCTCCTGGGGACCAGACCCATGCCCTTCCCGACTGGATATTTCTTCATCACCTACCTGCACTCGAAAGGGGGCTGCCATTTTCATACACCACACAGTCCCCTTCTACAATCTCCCTATCCGATCCCCGTTACAGGTGATTGCTACCCGGCTTTCCCTGGATATACAGTACACCGTCTGTTCAATATATCTCCCTTCCCACACTCAAGTCTCCCGCGATGACCTGGTGGAGGGGGTACAACAACTCCCCAGGCCCTTTCTATTACTGGGCGATTTCAATAGTCGCCACCCCATGTGGGGAGACACCACACCACCTATATGGCCCCGACCCTGATTACTATCATGACCGAGCTCTCCTTTGAGTGCCTCAATGGTGGCTCTCCTACATTCTACCATGCCACCAGCTGCATTCCATCCTGTATAGACCTGTCCTTCGTTTCGACCGATGCCCTCCTAGATTTCACATGGTAAGTCCTCCAAGAGGACTATGGAAGTGACCATTTCCCTGTTCAACTCATGCTCAATTGGCCCGACCAGACCGTTCGGGTACTGGAGAAATGGATTACTGCAAAAGCTAATTGGTCCCGCTTCCATGACGATACATATACAATAGCGTGTAGCGTCATGAGCGATGTGGAGGCACATTTCAGGTTTTGTACAATCAACCTTGCTGATTTCAGAAATCAAAAATTTTCTGCAACAAGCAGAACACCTCCTTTTTCGCATGTAAAAAATACAAAATTCTTGTTAATTACAGTTGGCAACACTGACCGACATGGTACTTCTGGCAGCTTTCTAATTATTCTCAGTGAGTCATCCCCTGGAATTTCTTAGTTCTACGCTAGCTCGCTTGAGAGAAACATGTGTTTTTTCTGTGGATGGGGTGTTCAAAAACCCCAAGGTACTAACGAAAGGTGCGTTTTGTGATATATATACATTATACACATTTCTTTGTTTTGTTGTGTTTTACATTGTTTATAAGTTTGTTATATGTCTTAGGGTATATATATATATATACCTATGGATATTTATATACATAATACATATGTGTGTGCAGTATATTATATATATATATTGGTAAACTTATTGTTTACCAATAAACCAAGCCTTATATATATATATACTCATAATCATATATATTTTTTATTTATACGTTTGTGTTTTTGTTTCAGTGTTCCTGTGTGATACTTGTTGAGTTTTGCTGGTACAATGAGCACGCAAAGAACACGGGGATCTGCCAGCAACATTGTCTTTGGTTCTCCACTATCAGAGCTTCCCCTGTCTGAACTTCCAACCTGTATACAAGTTGCAAGGCATTTCCTCTTCTTGAAGGAGAACAAGTACACCAGCAACAGGGAGATTCTTCCGGAGGTACGCCAAACACTCATTGACCTTTGGAATCGTGCTAACATTCCATCACAGCCAATCAAGAATGTGAAGACCAAGCTGCTCCGATTGATGGAAAAAGGCTCACAAGCATCGAAGCGAGGCAAGCAGGCCACAAAAACCAAGAAGTTCGAGGAAAGCCTGAATCGATTGTTTGACATAGCTGTCTGCCAATGCAATGATCTGTCTGCATGCCGCTGTGAAAAAGAAATGAAAGTTCCACGACGAGAGCATGCCTTTCTGATCGACCAGAGAACCACGCGGATCATACAGATCAGTCGGGTGGATACGAATGTGACTCAGATGATGGAGAGAAGGAAGTCAAGAGAGGATCGGATGCAAGAAAGACAAGAAGAAGAGAATAGAAGAAAAACGGAACGGCAAGAGGTAGCATCCTCTGCAGATGTGGTCGAATCAGCTCAAGCAGCAGAAGCAGACTTCAGTGGTGAAAGTGTTGGTGATGAGTGGGGGTGATAGTGCCCAGGAGGACAGGAACATCACACGATTCCCACTGTTGCTTTGGAAGCTGACCGGTATGGTGTATCGAACAGGGCTGCTGCAGCTATCAGCACTGCAACATTGGTTGACTATGGCATCATTAGTTCTGATGATCAGATAAACGTAATTGACCACCGCAAAGTATGGAGAGCACGGCAGAAGGTACGGAGGGATCTGAAGGAAGCAGTAACTTACCACGATGTGGAAGTCACTGCTTTATTTTTTGATGGGTGGAAAGACATGACACTTGTCAAAGAGAAAGAGGGGAACAAATGGTACAGCACAAAGAAAGTTGAGGACCACTATGTGCTGGTCGGAGAGCCTGGAACCTTCTATCTAAGCCATCTGACACTGGAACGAGGAACTGGCACTGTCATTGCGGATGGACTTCAAAATGCGATTGAAGAAATGGGTATTGCAGACAAGATAATTGCAGTGGGAGCCGACAGCACAGCCACAAACACAGGGCACAGAAGTGGAGCAAAACACCTGCTAGAGTGCCGCCTGGGTCGCCCTTTGCACTGGTTCATCTGTAGTCTGCATTTAAATGAACTCCCACTGCACCACTTGTGCAAGGAACTCATCGGCCCTACAGAATCTGCAACTCAATGGAAAGGACCAATTGGCAAAGCTTTGGCTACATGTGAAAGTTTGCCACTTTCCTCTAGAGGAATTCAATGTATTGCTGATGGCCACACTCTCCCGGATGTTGACCTTACTGAATTGAGTCGTGACCAAGCCTACCTCTACAGAATGATGAAAGCGATAAGGACTGGTGTCATTAATGAAGATCTTCTACGAGAGAAGCCTGGACCAATCTCCCATGCAAGATGGGTTACAACTGCCAGCAGAATTTATCGGCTATATGTAGCGATGGCGCAGCCAAGTGAACTGTATTCACTAACACAGTTTGTCGTGTGCCACTATGGACCCATGTGGTTTAGTATTAAGTGCCATCCAAGGTGCACAGATGGCCCAAAACATTTCCTGGAGCAAATCAAGCTGCTACGATTACTGCCACCAGCTAGCAAGACTGTCACATGGCCTGTGATCCAAAGAAATGCATATTTGGCTCACCCTGAAAATGTTCTACTGGCAATGCTTGCAGATGCAGATCAAGCAAACCGGAAATTGGCCATCGATGTAATCAAGACCATTCGACGAGCTCCCAAACCTGCTCAACAGCAAGTCAGAGAATTTCGGCCACCAAAGATCAAACAAAGTGCTCAGAATTTGAAAGATTTACTTCCACCAGTGGAGGAGTGCACAATGGAACCACCACTCACGAAGCAGTTCTCTGTCGAACAACTCGATAAGATCACTGAAGAGCCCCTTGTTGTCCGGATACCATGTCACTCCCAAGGTGTAGAACGCTGTGTTAGGATGGTAACTGAAGCGTCTGGGGCAGTGTATGGAAAGGATTCAAGAGATGGTTACATTAGAGCAGTACTGAAATCCCGTGACTTTATGCCGTCATTCAAAACTAAACAAGATTTTAATGTATCATTTACTAAATAAAACTATCTAGTCTACCTACCTACCTACCTACCTACCTACAGTGTATATGTTTATTCCAAAAATAAATTTTTCTATTTTTCCTGAAAAGCAGTACATTGTAAGGGGTCAAATGATAGCTCAAACCCTAGGAAAGAAAGTGTCCAAAAGTTATGGGTAACTAGCAATTTTCACGATTTTCACATGCGAAAAAGGAGGTGTTGCACTTGTCACAAAAACATTTTGTTTTCATTTTTGAATTTAGGGAGGTCAATTGTACAAAACCTGAAATGTGCCTCTTGATCCGTTACACTTTGCCCAATGACGCTACACGCTACTCTCCATCCATCGCACGGAAATGTAGCGGGCAAGGGCCATCGCCCGCCGTACAATGAAGACAGCGCGCCGAGCTTCTTGGCGAGCCTTTGTATCCGGCGTCATCACCACCACACCTTCGGCTACCATCTGGAAGAAGGTACGGAGTGTCGAGAAGCGACATGTCCCTTCCCGACCCCCGGTCCTCCGGACTAACGACGGACTCCTATACGAGCCCAAATCAGTGGCAAACCACCTAGCTTCTACCTTCGCCGCCGTTTCTTCCTCTGCAGTTAGCTCCTTCGTACGCGCCCCTAAAATTAACTCCTCTTCACCGTCCATAGACAGCACCTACAACCGGTTGTTCACCATGCGCGAACTACAGGTGGCACTGGCCTCTCGACGATCCCTTTGTCCCGGCACGGACAGTCTCCCGTACAGCATGATCCAGCACATCCACCCTACCTTACAAAATTTCCTATAGACCTATATAACAGCATATGGATAGAGGGCGCCTTCCCCTCCCGGTGGAGGGAGGCCTACGTAATCCCTATCCCCAAACCCGGCAAAGATTCCCTCGATCCCACAAACTACAGACCAATCGCCCCAACGTGTTGTGCCTGCAAAATTTTTTTAAAAAATGGTCGCTACGTGACTATCGTTCTTCCTGGAAAATAGTAATTCCTTCCCGGCTACCCAGTCCGGCTTCAGACAATTTCGCTCCACCACTGATCCCCTCCTGCTCCTCAGCCGTGACATACAGAATGCCTTCGACAGTGGACAGTTCGTCCTATCAATATTTTTTGGCATCCAGAAGGCCTACGACACCACCCATCGGACAATAATCCTTTGTCAGCTCCAAAGTCTAGAGCTAGTCGGAGCCATGCCGACCTTCATCAGGGGCTTCCTATCCTCCCGAACCTTTAAAGTTCGGGTGGGCTCAGTCCTCTCAGACACCTTCGTGCAAGAGGACGGGGTCCCACAGGGAAGCATCCTCAGTGTTCTATGATTTTCCATCGTCATGAACACAGTCTCAAAATGCCTTCCACCCACCATCCGTTCTTCCATCTACGCGGATGACCTTGCGATCTACTTCGCAGGGCGGGAGCCGTCCGTAGTTCAACGGCAAATTCAGCTCGCCATCTACCGGATGGAAAGGTGGGCGACGTCGGTGGGGTTCCGCCTCTCCACCCCGAAGTCCAAGTGTATGCTCTTCAGCAAAAGAAGACCCGCAACCCTTCCTGTTCCCTCTGTCACGTTATACGGCAATCCTCTTCAGGTGGTACCCTCCACGCGATTATTGGGCGTGATTCTAGACCGACGGCTCAACTGGGTTCCCCATCTCAAACAACTGAAGCAGTTCCTCCAGCGTCCCCTCGCTCTCCTAGATCATCTCTCCCACACCACGTGGGGCGCAGACCGACGCTCTCTCCTTCGCCTTTACACTTCCATGGTTCACTCGAAGCTGGACTATGGCAGTGTAGTATACGGTTCAGCCTCCAACGCCTGCCTCCGTATCTTGGACCCGGTCCTTAATAGGGGCCTCCGCCTCGCCACCGGTGCTTTCCGCTCTTCCCCAGCCTCCAGCCTTCAAGTGGATTGCAATTACCTCCCTCTCGCCCTCCGTCGGTATCTGCTCCTCATGAGGACATACCTCCGTGCACAGAGACTACCCTCTTCGCTTCTATGCGTGGCGATTTCTGAACTCCCACCCCAGGGACGAAGCTGGCACTTCACTAAAGAGGTCCGCTCTTTCCTTGACCTTTCCAACATGCCCGCCCCCTCAGTTATCCCCATTTCATACAGCATCTACCCCCCCTGGCTCCTCACCCCTATCAAGTTTTGCAAGGACCTGTGTGCCCTACCGAAGAATACCACGAGCGCTATGGTATACAGGTCACTCTTCCGTGAACACGCAACCCAACACCCAGACACAGTCCCCATTTATACAGATGGTTCCCGTTCGGAGACTGGTGCGGCCGCCTCAGCGGTGATACTGGCCCAGCCGCTTTCTCGAGGCGTCAGCCTGCCCCGCGAGACCTCCGTTTTCTCGGCAGAACTCTTCGCGATTATGGAGGCCTTCGACATTGTGCGCACCCACTCTGCCAGCTCCTTCGTCATTTATTCAGATTCCCAAAGCGCACTTCTCTCCCTAGAGAGATTTAACCCCCCCTCATCCGCTCGTCTGTACCATCCAGCAAATCTTCCACTTTTTAACAGCCTTCCGACACAAGACAATCGCCTTCTGCTGGGTCCCGGCACATGTCGGCATCTAGGGTAACGAGGAGGCGGACCGCACGGGAAAGACGGCCTGCTTAAAGCCGGCCTCCCCCCGGCCCCTCCCTTTCTCCGACTTCTTCCTGACTCTCCGCTCCCACTTCCGTTTCATCTGGCAAAGGGAATGGGACCAGGCCATACAAAACAAACTTCACGAGATCACATTGCAATTAGGATACTGGGCCTCCTCATTGCACTGGTCCCGCTATAAAGAAGTGATTCTAACCCGTCTCCGACTAGGACACACCCGCATTACTCATGGTCACCTTATGGCTAAATCGCCAGCCCCGCTCTGCCCTACCTGCCATACTCCTATCACTGTCGTACATCTTCTGGTCGAATGCCCAAACTTGTCCGTTCTTCGTCGCAGATGTTTCCCTCACTCGGCCAAAATTCCCATACCCGAGCGTCTACAATTCATGCTCGCTGAGAGCCCCCATTTTTCGGAGGAAGCGATTTTCCATTTTCTCACTTATTCCCACCTGCTTCATCGTGTCTGAGACCAGGCCCCTCATACCCACTACCCAGAAACTGAACATTACTCACCCCCTGGTCTACCATCCCTAGCTCAGTAACACCACCCACCCACAGCCTTGCCGAGATATGTACCACACTAGGTACGAATCGGCGGTAAATTAAAGAAAGCAAATATATATATATATATATATATATATATATCGAATTTTTAGATCCAGAAAAAATGCTTTAGTCAGTTCGGAGATGCTTTAATCAGTTCAAATTTGAAGTTTATCGTAAGCCTACTAATAATAACTCTGATGTGCATTTTTATTCCGACCATCATCCCGAGAATAAATCTTCTATTTTCTCTGCTGTTTCTTAGAGAATTGAGAGTTGTCAGTCCTGAATTTTTAAATTCTGAGTGATGCAATATCATGAATATTGGTACTAAATTATGTTACCCTATTTCATTTTTAGATAACTGCCTTAGGGAAGCCAAGCATAGGTATTATAATAGTGTAACTGTAAAGGAATTTGAGTGTAAAAATATCCTTAGCCTACCTTGCCATGTAAATTTTCAATATCTTCCGACTTTACTAAAAGCAATTGGTATAATGTAGTCTTTAAGTATAATAATACTGTTAAATCACGCTTAATAAAGAATAGCCCGGATAATGTGGTTGGTTGTGTGTATTCGATCGGATGTACACAATATGACTTAGTATATGTAGGCCAAACGGGTAAAATGTTAGATATTAGGGTAAAACAGCATAAGTATGCGTGTAGAACAGCAAATAATTCTAGTACATTGTTTAACCATATGTATAGATGTAATAATAGTATTAAGTGGGATAGTTCTAAAGCTCTCGTTAAAAACACAGATATAACCGAAAGGAATATTCTAGGATGTGCATTTATCATTTTAAAAATAATTTCACTAACAGTGCGAGAATGTATAAAATTGACAATATCCTGTTAAAATACCTGTTGCCTCTAATCAACTCTTGTTAATCTTGTGTTAATCTTTTTGTTTTTCTGTCCCGTTGCATATATTTTTGGTCATCTTGCCTCCACCCTTCATCCCCTGACGAGGTGTATTTCTGAATACACGAAAGGCCTTGGAATCATTTTTCTTTTTCCTTGTGGATTTGCATCATTCATTCATTCATTTTGTCTCTAATTGTGAAATTCGTCTCTCATATATATATATAATATATATATATATATAACTGTATATGTATGTACATACTGTATATGTATGTATGTGTATATATATATATATATACTGTATATGTATGTATGTATATATATATATACTGTATATGTATGTATGTATATATATATATATATATACTGTATATGTATGTATGTATATATATATATACTGAATATGTATGTATGTATATATATACACTGTATATGCATGTATGTATATATATATATATATATATATATATATATATATATATATATATATATATATATATACAGGGGTTGGACAAAATAATATGAACACCTTGATAAATGGCGGTTTTTATTCTTAATATGGAGTTGGTCCTCCTTTAGCGGCAATAACAGCTGCAATGCGTCGGGGAATTGATTAATACAGCTTTTGGACAGTGGCTAGAGGAATCCTGAGCCATTCTTCGAGCAAACCCTGCTCCAGTTCCTCCAAAAGGACGGCGGTGGGAATCGGCTTCTGACCTGCTGCTCCAACTAACACCACAGATGCTCGATAATGTTAAGATCCGGGGATTGTGGAGGCCAATCCAAGCGTTCTACTTCACTAACATGCTCTTCAAACCAGTTTTTAACGACCCAGCGGTGTGGATTGGTGCATTATCATCCTGGAAGACGGCGCCGCCATTGGGAAACAGCGTTTGGACCATGGGATGGACCTGGTCAGCCAATATTGACAGATAGACCTGGACGATAACCCCACCATGCAGTACTACAGCTGGGCCAAGAGTATTCCACGATATTGCTGCCCAAACCATCACAGATCCGCCTCCATGCTTAACGGTTGGGGTCAGGCAGTCGGGGTCATAAGCATCTTTAGGCTGTCTCCAGACGTAAACTCGACCGGAACATGGAAATAGCGTAAAGGAGGATTCGTCGGAGTAGACTACATTCTTCCACCGGTCCATTGACCAATTCTTATGGTCATTACACCATTTTCTGCGCCGCTCAATGTTGATGTGCGAAAGGAAGGGTTTGGCAATTGCAGCCCTCCCATGGTATCCAGCTCCATGGAGCTCGCGACGTACAGTTCTGGTCGATACCGGGCTTGCAAGATGCTGGTTAAGCTCTGCAGTCACTTTTGGAGCTGTGGTCTTATGGTTCTTTGTCACAATGCGCTTTAGCACCCGGCGGTCTCGATCACCCAGCTTCTTCTTGCGTCCACTATTGCATTTGTCGGTGCTTGTCTTTCCATGGTTTTGGTATGCAGACATGACCATAGAGACAGTTCCTCTGGATACATTGAACATCTGAGCGGTTTTCGTCACCGATGCACCAGCCATCCGCGCTCCGACAATTTGCCCTCTTTGGAAGTCTGACAGGTCTTTCATAATTGCTAATTCATAATTCACTCAGATCTGTAAAAACAACGTGAGGGTTATAACATGACGTATACACTCTCTGTTACGCATTTAAATAGGTTTGCCAGTCATTTGACCGTTTACTTTGTGTCTGAGCAGTCCGTAAAGATAACCGGTGAAATCGGCGGGTGTTCATATTATTTTGTCTAACCCCTGTATATATATATATATATATATATATATATATATATATATATATATACTGTATATGTATTGCTATATATATATATATATATATATGATGAATAAAACCACGAAGGAAAGGAAACACAAAAAGGTGCTCAAGCGCTTTCGTCTAATGACATCCTCAGGAACACTGAAGTACATAAAAGGTTACGGCCTATATATAGGTTACAGAAAGAAAAAAATAAATAAATAAATAAATAACATACATACACAAAAACATATATATATATACATACATATCTACACACACACACACACATATATATATATATATATATATATATATATATATATATGTGTATATGCAATAAACGGAGAAGTAAAAATAAAAATTAAAAATTAAAGGATTAACAAAGAGGCATACAGATTTGTAAGGAAAAATATCGATTTTTAGCACAAGATCAAATGAATTATAAAAATACAAATTTATACTGGAAATCTGCCCGGGTTTTAACACTTTGCCTTTTATAGTCAAGTTTCGATATATAAAATAAAATGAAGATTAAAAGTTAATAAAGTAGCATACAAGTTTACCAAAGATTTAGCGTCCTACCCTTTTTATCTAAATCTGTTTTGAAGGAATTCAAAACAACAGGATCGAGTTGAAAAAGACCTTTGCTTATGTTGAAGTTATTTGAAAGTTGGATAATGGCAGACTCAAGAATATTTCTATTAACAATGTTGCTAGAGTGAAATAAAACTGAAGCATTATTCCAATCAATACAGTGGGATAACTCTGACAAATGGACAAAAAGAGCACTGGACAACTGTCCTGTTCTAACGGAATATTGATGCTGTTTTATACGTGTGTGCAAATCCTTTCCCGTCTGACCTATGTAAAAGGAATCACATTGTTTACACCCAATTTTATAGATAATGCCTGAATTATTGGTAGGGCTATTTTTTACTTTATATTTTTCACAATATTGTTATATGAAAATACTACATTAATATCCAAAAGTTTAAGTACATTAGCAATGCCTAAAAAGCCCGGGAAAAATGGAAGTACTAAAATATTTTTTGACAAAGTACGTGTTATTATTGACACGATAGAAAGTTCGTTTTGCCTTGTTGAGACAAGATTCCATAAACGCAGATGGATAACACAGATCACTTCCAATACCGTTGATTTTTTCCAATTCGGCATCGATGTATTCCGGACTGGCGATCCTAAGGGCGCGGAGAAACATTGATGAAAAAATGGCCTTCTTAGTGGGGGTGTCATGTCCCGAGTAAAAGTGTACGTAGGACAAATTGTTTGTGTTTTCCGATAGATACTAAACTTAAAACCTGGGCTTTCCCTATGTACACGCACATCCAAAAATGGGATTGAATTGTCTTGTTCCACTTCTAAAGTAAACTTAATGGAGGGGACTTGATCATTTAACTGAAGGAGGAAGTTATCCAGGTCACGATTCATGGGCCAGATACACAAAATATCGTCGACGTACCGCAACCAAGGGATGCCAACCCCCAGGATTCTCGGAATGTAAGTAATTTCGAAAAACTCCATATAAATATTGGAGAGGAGGGGCGATAAGGGGTTGCCCATGGCCATCCCAAACACTTGTTGATAATACTCGTTATTGAAAGTGAATTTACAGTCTTTGATGCAAAGCTTAATAAGTTCCAAAACAATGTGTGAAGGTAGTGGCAGGTCATACTTATGTAATTCTTGGGAGAGAAAGTCAAGCATATCATCAATCGGCACTTTTGTAAACAATGAACAAACGTCAAAACTGATCAATCTATCGTTAGTTTCAGTACGTGCATTATTCAATTTTTCAGTAAGATCCATGGAATTTTTTACATGTGAATCAGAGATAGTTCCGAGAATGGGGGACAAGACTTTGACAAGCCATTTGGAGAGTTTATAAGTAATAGAGCCCACCGAGCTAATAATAGGGCGCATAGGGTTGCCAGGTTTGTGGTTTTAATAAGACCGTAAAGGTCTAGAGGAGCAAGTTCTTCCCAAATCCCTGCTTCCGATTCGCCTCAGACAAATTGACGACCATCCGTTCAACAACTTCAGCAGATTAATTTTAAAGAAACATATTGAAGTCACCAGACAAAATGAGTGGTCCGCCTTCAAAAATTTAAACATCGCCAAACATAATTTGTAACCGTTATTCCCCAACCGTGGATCCAACCTTGTTTGATGAAATTTACAACGAGTTGCGTCGGAGAACTACTTCACTTCGTAACATTTTGGATCGGAAAATTAAAAGTCTCATTCGAAATAGTCAGTGGAGTAAAAAAGCAAGCTCAAAGTGTGTTTTGAACCTTTCTTCGAAAAACATTAGTGACGATGCAAAAAGTGCCCTTGGATATGGTATGTCCTTTTTTATTGTTAAAAAACCTTCGGCTTTACAAATTTGTTACAGTCTCGCGTGTTTTGAAAAACAGTGTAATCTCCCTCAGTATTTGTTTAACATAGTTAAAGGCCTCGTTTATAGTGCGGCGAATGGTAATTACGAAGATAACTTTCCTAAACGTTTTCGCGATGGCCTCTCACAATTAAAAAAAGATGGGGAGCTCCATATTACTAAAGCAGACAAGGCTAACACCATAGTTATTATGGACAAAGTGGACTACATCGGAAAGATGAACGAGCTTCTCCAGGACCCGCCACATACAGCAAACTTAGGAAGAACCCGCAGGATGACGTCATCAAATCATTTAATAGTGGCTTGAAACGCATTCTCAAAGATCATAAGGACTTAATTCCGCTTTTCATGTCCACTTCACCTTCTCTGCCCTACCTTTACGGTCTTATTAAAACCCACAAACCTGGCAACCCTATGCGCCCTATTATTAGCTCGGTGGGCTCTATTACTTATAAACTCTCCAAATGGCTTGTCAAAGTCTTGTCCCCCATTCTCGGAACTATCTCTGATTCACATGTAAAAAATTCCATGGATCTTACTGAAAAATTGAATAATGCACGTACTGAAACTAACGATAG
>JAJOZX010002865.1:35000-40000 GCA_023014485.1 Bathynomus jamesi
GACTATTGTAGATAAAAAATCGAATTATGTAATGGATGATGTATAGACCTGTGGTCAAGTGTGTATTTGGGTGTATTCGGTGCAAAGTGTGTATTTTACAATTTCGAGGGACAGATTAGCTGATAGGATTGTTCAAGTAACTAAATATTCAATGATTTTAGCATAAGGTTTGTATATATATATATATATTATATATATATATATATATATGTATGCACACACTATATATATATATATATAGTGTGCATACATGCATTTTTATTGACTGTTGTAGGTACAAATCGAATTACGTAGTGGATGATGTATAGACCTGTGGTCAAATGTGTATTTATGTTTATTGGGTACAAAGTGTGTATTTTATAATTTCGAGACACAGATTAGCTGATAGGATTGTTAAATTAACTGTATAAATGCATGAGCGAGAATTTATATAAAGTAAGCAATAATTATTAGGTATTATGATGATAATGTTTGCATACGCGTTTTAATGCAAAAGTGACTGGAGGGACGGAACGTAAATAAATTCGAATGTGTCAAAAGTAATAAAATTCAATTAGGATTATAGATTTTACATAATTAATCAGTTACACGTATAAGGTAATTAAAAAACGAACTTAGAGGACCTTACAGTTAATGAAAGTAGATCTCACGGTTTTAAAATTGAATTTTGACACACAATTAATTTCGACTACTAAAATTCATAGCCATATACTGTAGTAGTATGTCAATTTGACTATAATTTTCGTTTGATACCTTACAAATGGTACAATAACAATTTAAGGACACTCACGATTAATTGAACAAAGGAAAATAAAAATACAAATTAAAAATATGAATCAATTATGCATTTCAACGAGCTAAATACAATTTTATAATATTCTAAAAAAATAAAAGTAAATCGAGCCATAGATGAGTTTCGGCCAAGAATAAAAAAGTTATTGAAATGGAAGGAAGCATTTCGAACAATCTTTTCTTTTAATAATTTCAATTAAATTTTACATTAAAAATTATTTTTATATAATAGAAAAAATATATTAAAAAGGTTTAATAATTTTTGCCTGTTAAGTAGAAAAAAAATTATACTCTTTCGTTGAATGTTGATAGAATTTGAATTATTTGATTTTTTTTAATCTGAAAACTTGTTTGCATATAGACAAATACATCTGTTTTATTGTGTAGAAGTTTTATTAAAAATTAAATGACTGAAATTTAGGGTATGTGCGGTCATACGGGTAAATTTCCCGATCGTACAGAGCAGGATAAATTAGGTACATGATCGATTAATTGTTACGCTATTTCTGTCATCATATAATCAAAATAATTATAAAACTCGTTAAAAACTTTTGTAAAAACGGTTTTGGTCGACACTGGTTCAACTGGGGTTGGGGTGTTAAAATAAAAATAAAATAAAAAAACAAAGTTTGGAGTACTACATTCGGGGGAATTGAGTGACTAAGCGGGGGGTATAAGTTTGAAATTGACAATACGTCTTTCGTGAGCACTTTGCGCTTTTTTTTTTAAAAAAAGATTGCTTGTCACACTACTTAAAACAAAAATTAAAAAAGTTGAACAAACGGAGGGACGGCATGTTCCTCATATACATTACAATAATTACCAAAGTCATTACAAACAATTGTAAAAACGGTTTTGTTACAAATAATAAATGTCATTTTACCTATATATTTATATACGCAACAATGGCATGAAAAAGAAAAGACAAATCGGTCCATTTCCTTCTTACAACAAAACAAAGAAAGGTTAACTAAAGACGCAACCCGGTCAATTCAGGTTGAATTAAATTCTCTTTTACAACACAAAAAAAGGTTGAATTAAATTCTTAGATTACATTTTCTTAAATTAAATTCTCTTAAATTACAAAGAAAAAGTTGAATTCAATTGACTGCATTGAAATAACTTGGGACTTGTAATAAAAATGACTTGGGACTCGAAATAAAAATGACTTGGGACTCGAAATAAAAATGACTCGGAATAAATCTCTCTGACATGGAATAAATCTCTCTGACTTGGAATAAATCTCTCTGACTTGGAATAAATCTCTCTAACTTCAAATAAAACTCTCTGACTTCAAATAAAACTGAAATCTCTGGGGCGGTTGTCCCTCTTGGATGCAACCTTCTGAAACTGAAAACTGATTTGAAATTAACTGGAAATGGAAAATGACTGCACTTGATCTCTATTCAAGTGGAGACGATTAACCTCTGTTTTGGTTGACCCTCTTGGTGCAACCTTCTGACTTGAAAAACTGACTTCAAAAAATGACTTCAAAAAATGACTTCAAAAAATGACTTCAAAAAATGACTTCAAAATTACTTCAAGTATCTTTATAAATCTCTGGGGTTTGGTTGTCCCTTTTGGTTACAACCAACTGAAACTGTCTGAAAACTGAAAATGGAACTTGAAACTGCTTCAAGTAACTCTATAACTCTATAAACTCTCTATAAACTCTCTGTAAACTCTCTGTAAACTCTCTCTCTCTTAATTTGCAAGTCAATTCAATTCAGTAATTGAAAAAAATTTGCAAACAAAAAATAAAAAAAATGTAAACAACATTTCACTCGAATGTACGGGAAGGTACATAAAATAAAATTATTCTATACTGAATATAATAGTGAAAATAACTCTGAAATTAACTCTGAAATTAACTCTCTTTGAAATTAACTCTTTGAAATTAACTCTCTTTGAAATTAACTCTCTTTGAAATTAACTCTCTTTGAAATTAACTCTCTTTGAAATTAACTCTCTTTGAAATTAACTCTCTTTGAAATTAACTCTCTTTGAAATTAACTCTTTGAAATTAACTCTGTTACAATTAACTCTGTTACAATTAACTCTGTTACAATTAACTCTGTTACAATTAACTCTCTGACAATTAACTCTCTTTGAAATTACTGTTTCAATAAAAACAAATGTATCACTGGTGTCTGAAGTGTTCACTGTGTTTCTTGTAAATTCTGATTTGATACTCATTATTAACTGTTAATAATACTGACTTTTCAAGTGTTTATAAATTTCTTAAAAAAACAAACTCTGTACTTAACAAAATGTTATATGGGGAAATCCTTGAGACGTGTCCTGAAGACGTCTTGCTGGCTACTTCTTCTTGGATGAAACTAGGCGTGGAGAACTTGGAGTCGTGACACACCGGTTCAAGGGTGGATGTCACGAACTAGAAGTCGTGACACGCCGGTCAACTGGTTTTATCGTGATGCAGGGTAATTTCTATCTTGGCCAAAGAGTGGCCTCTTCTTAAAATCTTCTTCTTCTTAAAGTAATCTTCTTCTTAAAATCTGTTAAGATCCTGGTAAAGGGTCTGGAAGACTGGAAGAATCCTGGAGTCGTGAAGATCCTGGTTAAAGGGTCTGGAAGACTGGAAGAATCCTGGAGTCGTGAAGATCCTGGTTAAAGGGTCGCCAGTTTTTAACCCCCTTTTATGGCCCTGAGTCGGTTCGGATCGACGGGGGTTCTAGTTAGGAGGCAAGCAACGGATATTTCTTCTATAACATTCTATAATTCTTTTCGGTCGCCTTAAATGGTGGGTCGCCACTCTGTTAAACCCTTGGCTACAGACTCGCCAGACTGTTATGCCAATATCTTCTATGGTGCTTGGGTTGTCTCTTTCTCTCGCTTATGGGTCGAGAATTATTAATTCTTCTCTTGCTATAATACTCTGATACTTTCTCTTATACTAAAATTATCGACTTTTCTGACTAAGTTCTGAAGAGAGCACGGCTCGAAGGGAAAAATAAAAACTTCTTTTACTTTGGTTTACTTCTTAAAAATATACAGGTACTGCTCTGAATTTACAGGGGTAGAGGTTCGACCCCTTTCGACCATGGCTCAGGCCGGAATCTAAAAATATTAAGAAAGCAAGGGGCCTCTGCCCCCTCCCCGCAGCGAGGCTGCTAACAAAGGAGTCCTGAAGTGACTTAATCAAGAAGTCTAATGAAGAAGTGCTGTAATTTTACAAGTACATGTATAATATAACTTAAATGTTTGGGGGAAGACAGTCGAAGGTTAAGTTTCCCCCCTTTTTTTAAACACATCAGATGTTTTGAAAGATTTTCAATAAAAATTTTAAAAAAATAAAAATAAAAACTAATTTGTATTTTTCGCCGAGTCTACATTTATGAAGGCGATATCATTTCGTAATAGTACACATAAGTACAAATTAAGTACACGACTGAGTACGTATTAATTTTGGTTCATTACAATTACGATTACAATTATGGATTACTTGATATTCACTTGTTGTTTAATTACACTTCCATTTTAAAGTACATTCTTACATGATAAATTAAATCATTACATTCAATTACAGTTTCATTGAAGTAAAGGGTGTCAGGAAATGATTGCCCCCCCCCTGTACAGAAGAAGCTGAAAGGAATAGAAAAAAACAGACAAAACCACGCGAAAGCGTTTAATTTTGAATAAAAAACACTTGTTTTAATATCCGGTGTTGCCCCCATTTGCAGCTCTGACGGCCATTAATCGACGAGGGTATGATCCCAGAAGTGTCTCAAAGAGATCGGTATCATGACTCATTTCTTCAAGGACTTCGTTGATCTTTGCAGTCATAATTTCTGTTGAATACCGATTCTGAATGGGTTGTTCCAGCATTAAGGACTCCACCCGATCCTTCATGATGGATCCGACATGTTCACAGACATTAAGATCGGGAGAATTGCCAGGCCATTCATTATTTCCGAAAAAATCAATGTTATTGTCCTTAAGCAGTTGTTGAGTCGCAAGTGCTTTCATACAGGGGGCTTTGTCGTGAAGAAAGGTTGCCTGTTCAACATCCAAAACACACTCGGGGTCTTTCAAAAACGGAATTACATGTTGGGCTAAAATTACATTTCGAAAATAAGGCCCATCCCAACTGGTTCCTCTTGGTTTGATAACCCAGATGAGCTTCCGAATAGAGAACATAATGAAAACACCCACACATGCTGGATTTTTACTATTTCTCGATACTTCTG
>JAJOZX010002865.1:45000-50000 GCA_023014485.1 Bathynomus jamesi
TTAAAAATAGAAATCAATTATGCATTTCAACGAGCTAAACATAATTTTATAATACTCTTAAAAAATAAAAGTAAATCGAACCATAGATAAATTTCGATCAAGAATAAAAAAGTTATTGAAATGAAAGGGAAGCATTTCGAACAATCTTTTCTTTTAATAATTTCAATTGAATTTTATATTAAAAATTATTTTTATATAATAAAAAAAAATATATTAAAAAGGTTTAATAATTTTTGCCTGTTAAGTAGAAAAATTATACTCTTTCGTTGAATGTTGATAGAATTTGAATTATTTGATATTTTGGTCTGAAAACTTGTTTGCATATGATAAATAGATATGTTTTATTGTGTAGAAGTTTTATTAAAATTAAATGACTGAAATTTAGGGTATGTGCGGTCATACGGGTAAATTTCCCGATCGTACAGAGCAGGATAAATTAGGTACATGATCGATTAATTGTTACGCTATTTCTGTCATCATATAATCAAATAATTATAAAACTCGTTAAAAACTTTTGTAAAAACGGTTTTGGTCGACACTGGGTTCAACTGGGTTTGGGGTGTTAAAATAAAAAAAATAAAAAAAACAAAGTTTGGAGTACTGCATTCGGGGGAATTGAGTGACTAAGCGGGGGATATAAGTCTGAAATTGACAATGTCTTTCGTGAGCACTTTTTTTTTTAAATTTTTTTTTTAAATTTTTTTTTTTTAAGATTGCTTGTCACACTACTTAGAACAAAAATTTAAAAAAGTTGAACAAACGGAGGGACGGCATGTTCCTCATATACATTATAATAATTACCAAAATCGTTACAACCTTTGTAAAAACGGTTTTGTTACAATTAATGAATTACATAACTACATAACAAATCGGTGAATTTCCGTCTTACAAACAAAGAAAAAAGGTTAAACTAAAGACGCAAATCGGTCAATTCAGGTTGAATTTAATTCTCTTTTACAACAAAAAAAGGTTGAATTAAATTCTCTTGAACAACAAAAAAAGGTTGAATTCAATTGACTGCATTGAAAACTTGGGACTTGAAAACTAACTTTGACTTGAACTCTCTAACTTCAAATATAACTCTGACTTCGAATATAACTCTGACTTCGAATATAACTCTGACTTCGAATATAACTCTGACTTCGAATATAACTCTGACTTGGAATATAACTCTGACTTGGAATATAACTCTGACTTGGAATATAACTCTGACTTGGAATATAACTCTGACTTGGAATATAACTCTGACTTGGAATATAACTCTGACTTGGACTCTGTCAAGTATTCTGAACCTAACTTGAACTCTATCAAGTATTCTGAACCTAACTTGAACGCTTGTCAAGTATTCTGAAACTAACTTGAACGCTTGTCAAGTATTCTGAAACTAACTTGAACGCTTGTCAAGTATTCTGAAACTAACTTGAACGCTTGTCAAGTATTCTGAAACTAACTTGAACGCTTGTCAAGTATTCTGAAACTAACTTGAAATTAACTAAAAATGGAAAATGACTGCACTTGACCTTTATCAAGTGGAGACGATTAACCTCTGTTTTGGTTGACCCTCTTGGTGCAACCTTCTGACTTGAAAACTAACTTCGAAAAATGACTTCAAAAAATGACTTCAAAAAATGACTTCAAAATTACTTCAAATATCTCTCTAAATCTGTAAACTCTCTCTAAACTCTCTCTAAACTCTCTCTAAACTCTCTCTCTCTTAATTTGCAATTCAATTCAATTCAGTAATTGAAAAAAAATTTGCAAACAAAAAATAAAAAAAATGTAAACAATATTTCATTCTAATGTACGGGAAGGTACATAAAATAAAATTATTCTATACTGAATATAACAGTGAAAATAACTCTCTTTGAAATTAACTCTGTTGAAATTAACTCTGTTGAAATTAACTCTGTTGAAATTAACTCTCTTGAAATTAACTCTCTTGAAATTAACTCTCTTGAAATTAACTCTCTTGAAATTAACTCTGTTACAATTAACTCTGTTACAATTAACTCTGTTACAATTAACTCTGTTACAATTAACTCTGTTACAATTAACTTTTGTGACTTAACTTTTGTGAAAATTACTGTTTCACTAAAAAAAAATGTATCACTGGTGTCTGAAATGTTCACTGTGTTTCTTGTAAATTCTGACTCCATACTAAATATTAACTGTTAATAGTACTGACTTTTCAAATGTTTACAAATTACTTAAAAAACAAAATGTACTTAACAAAATTTTCTATGGGGAAAATCCTTGAGACGTGTCCTGAAGACGTCTTGTTGGCTACTTCTTCTTGGATGAAAACTAGGCGTGGAGAACTTGGAGTCGTGACCCACCGGTTCAAGGGTGAATGTTACGAACTAGAAGTCGTGACACGCCGGTCAACTGGTTTTATCCTGATGCAGGGTAATTTCTATCTTGGCCAAAGAGTGGCCTCTTCTTAAAATAATCTTCTTCTTAAAGTAATCTTCTTCTTAAAGTAATCTTCTTCTTAAAGTAATCTTCTTCTTAAAATAATCTTTTTATCCTGGTGCAGGGTAATTTCTATCTTGGCCAAAGAGTGGCCACTTGTTAAACATCTTGTTAAACATCATCTTGTTAAACATCTTCTTGTTAAACATCTTCTGGTTAAACATCTTCTGGTTAAACATCTTCTGGTTAAACATCTTCTGGTTAAACATCTTCTGGTTAAACATCTTCTGGTTAAACATCTTCTTTTTATCCTGGCTGGGTCTGGGGTGTCTCGTATAGACGAGGCGTTCTTGTTAAGGGGCAAGGGGGCTCTGCCCCCTCCCCGCAGCGAGGCTGCTGTCCAAAGAAGTCTCGAATGAAGTAGAGCCTTCAATGAAGTGGTAATCTGAAGTACAATGATGAAGGGAAAATGTGACGTCATAGTTATTGAATTTTTACGTAAAGTACAAATCATTATTAGGAAGATTTACAAGAAGTGGGAAACGTAAAGAGAATAAAGTTATTTTATGACGTCATAGTGCATAAGTCATTATTACAAATCGAAATTCTATCCAAAACTCGCTTATGTGATTTTTGGTTTCTTATGTAAAAATGGACAATGAATTCATATAATGATGGTGTAGGAATTGTTCATTGTTCACTTTTTACATATATATATAATATATATTATATACACACATATATACACATATATAAGCACACCGGACAAAAAATTAGTCACCCCTAATAGCCCCCATAGTAGGAAGTTCAAGGTCAAACAGAGGGCGCTGATGTAGCATTGGTAAGTGACAAGTAGCGGTGACGTAGCACACAGGATCAGATCTGTTTCGTGAGGTGGTGAAGAACAAAGTGTGTGTTGGATATAGTCTGCAAAATGGGTCGTGAGGCAAACGTTACTCAGTGGCAAAAAGGAGCCATCGTGTTTGGCAGAGCCCACGAACACAAAATGTCTGAAGTAGCCCAATTTGTTGGTGTGTCAACGCGTACTGTCCAGCGAGTTTACAAAGAGTGGTGTAGTTCGCAATCAACTGAAAATCGACGGCGTAACTGTGGCCGGAAAACAATTCTCGACAATAGTGGCCGCCGCCATGTTTCTCGTCTAGTAACTGCAAATCGTTTTCAAACCAGAGAACAATTGCTCCAAGAAACCAATGAGGTTCTCCAGCGACCAATTTCCGAACGGACATTGCGACGAGAACTGCATGCGATGGACATCTGGAGCAGGGTACCACGGAAGAGGCCGCTGTTAACAGCAAGTCACAAATTGGCACGTTATAAATGGGCTCAGAGGCACAAAAACTGGACTGCGGCAGATTGGAAACGTGTAATTTGGTCCGATGAGTCCCGTTTTTGTTTGTTCTCCAATGATGGGAGGCGACGAGTACATCGCAGGTTCAATGAAGCCTTTAATCCTGAATGCGTCGAAGGTGTTGTTCAGGCTGGAAACAGAAAGTGAAGCGCAGGAATAGACACCCACGGACTCTGGCGGAACTTCGGGACCGGCTGATGAACGAGTGGCAGCAAATCGATGTTCAGTACATGCACAACCTCGTAGAGTCTCTGCCTCGCCGGATTCGTGCGGTTATCAAGGCCAGAGGCGCCGTCACACGTTATTAGGTACATTCTGAGAGGGGTGACTAATTTTTTGTCCGGTGTGCTTATATACACATATATATATACATATACATATATATATATATATGCACACACACACACACACACATATATACACACACACACCTATATATATATATATATATATATATATATATATATATATATATATATATATATATATATACATATATATACATATATACATATATATACATATATATACATATACTAGTGATGGATCGAATAACCGCAACCGCAACCGCACTACAACCGCACAAAAATTCACAACCGCAACCGCCGTTCCATAAGTGCGGTTGCGGTTGTAAAAGCTTAGTTAATTTTAATTTTAGGTTAATTAGAAATATTTCTTTTTTTAAAAAGAAAATGATGGGTCTCCTTATGCGTGCTTAAACGTGACGTCATACGGCTGCCGTAGTAAAATTGGTTTAAACTGCGCTCTAAGTTATTACTCTGTGAGCTCCGTGAAGTAACATTTATTTTTATTTAATTTTCTTCAAACTAAAATCGCCTTTAGTACAATAGTCAATAAAGCTTATTCCTGCTCGACGGACCTCTCGGGTTCGTGTAACTTGGTCAATGGCCTTGGTTGGCCAAAGGGGTGGTTTCTCGAACATGACTCCCCCCAAAAGGGGGTAAAGAAGTGGTCTGTGTTAAAACGGACCTGCGCAGTCTCAACTCGCTGCTAGTTGACAACATCAGTCCTCGTTCTGCTTTGATTGTTATCGGTGTAATGTTATGAGCTCTTCATATCTACAACGGTTTTTCATATTGTGTAATGTTTAGTTTATTTAATAACGATACAACTGTGATTGCATTATTGCTCTTAACTGTTACTGTATTGTAATTACTGACAGTGATAACTGATAAGTACTTATTTTTTATTTTTCGTG
>JAJOZX010002865.1:57500-70000 GCA_023014485.1 Bathynomus jamesi
TCTCAGCAGTCGTGAAGCGCTCCATGTTACACGTACTACGTCCGATTTAAGAATGCCCGCGGCAAGCACGAGTCTAGCCCACTTCACCTTTTAGCCAATTGCAGCGGCGCCCTCTCGCGCCGAATGGTGACGTCAGCGGACATACACTTATAGACGAAAAGGGTTTGTCTTGGTGTTGCCTATCCCCCATTACAATTTGTACAGAAAGTTTTCAAACACCCTGTATATATATATATGTGTGTGTGTATGTATATATATATATTATATATATATATATATCACACACATATATATATATATATATGTGTGTTAACCCCTCCGTCTATGGCCCTGGGGTGGTTCGGAGTCGACGGGGGTTCTGGTTAGGAGGCAGCAACGGATCTGTTACTTGCAGTAGTTTCTTCTGTACTACTCTCCGAGTTCTTCTTTACTGGCTCGGAGGATTCTGAGAGGCTTATTAAATTCTTTGAGGTTTCTCCCCGATTCTTCTTGTAACTTATCGGGAGATTCTAATGACTAAGTTTTCTGAAGAGAGCACGGCTCGAAGAAGATAAAGACTTTTTCTTACTGTGTTTTACTCCTAAACTGTTACAGGTAATGCTCAGCCTCGTAGTTGGAATCAGAACAAACATGGAAGAAATTGGTGGGGTTTATATACCCCGATTCTACTAACATCATCATTATTAAATGTTGAAGAGGCTGCATTATTTTTGCACAATATTTGAAAATAAAGTAAATCTTTTAGCTGTGTTAAGGTTTAAAAGAATAAACAAGATATTTGAAGATGAAGCCATATTTTTATCTTAAATTGCATATTTTCAGATCTGATGTTATCATGATCTGCCAAGTTAACTAAAAGTGGAAATTGAACTATGCATCTTTACACTAAAATCTGCATATGAGTAAAAATTATAGGTTTAAGATTTACAATTAAATGCTTAGGCAAGACATGACTTCATCTTTTATAACGAAGAAAGAATGTATACAAAACATGACATGGCAAAAGTTACTCAGGATTCATTATTAAGCTAAATCTAAAAAAATGATTATGAGATTTTAAAAAACAACAGGTCATCAATTATTTGGCAAAGTAGAAAGCACATCAAAATTTATTCCAACGAAAATAATAATTAAAAAAATAACAACAGTATCGCCGATTCTACATTCCTTATGGCGACATAATGTCGGGTCGGACATTGAGTACATTGTAATTTTGGTCTACTGTAACTATGATTATAATTACCAATTCATTTATTATCGTTAACTACAATTCCATTAAAGTACATTGACTACGTCATTTAGTACATTACATCATTAAGTACAGTTTCATTAAGTACATTACATTATATTAAATTAAAGTATTACAGTTAATTATAATTAAACAGTTACTATAACTTTGTTTTGTTACAGTGTTTCATATTAATAGACAATTAAGATGTTAGAAATATAATACAAAGTACATGGGCACATACTGTATGGATGAATATGGTTGAATAATAATATTTATACTACATAACATATAAATAATGACTTCTATAGAGTGTACAGTTTTTATTATGATGATGAAGAATTTTCATACATTGAATACTAGAGATATGATGAAGGGAAATTAATGACGGGAAAATGTGACGTCATAGTTATTGAATTTGTACGTATAGTACAAATCATTATTAGGAAGATTTACAAGAACGAATTAGAGACAAAGAGTGGGTATTAATGACTAAGAAGTACAACTACGGGTTCCAATCCTGTTATATGCAATGTGTATGCATAATCTAGGGACGAGGGTGAGATGCAAGACAATTCATAATTAATTATAATAACTTCTATAACAAATGGAAAATGGATAATGGATATGACTAAACCATAGAAATGGTAGATCGTAAGGTTATGACACAAACAAAAGTAGAAAGCTACAAGTAAAATTATTATCCAAACTCGCGTTAAGCGATTTTGGTTCTTATGTAAAAATGAATATTGATTATTCGTTGTTCATTTTTACATTGCTCTCCCCTTTAAAATGATATGTATACAATAATATAATAGGATACAATTAATACAATACAAATGAGAAAATAACATCCTAACTAATTCAAGTTAGATGACGAATTTTTCTTCACATTACAAATTTTTATACAGAACAAGTGAGTTCGGGTGGTTGTGTACAATGCAGAGTTATCAAATCTTTAAAATGACACTTGCTTATAAAATATAAAAAACTCAAAGATTAATACTTTAATCTAGACAAACAGAATAAAAGGATTAATACATTAATTTGGACAAACAATTAAGTTAGACAAAGAATGATATTGTTAAATTTTTAGCAAAATTTTATTTTTCTGTGGGGAAAATTACATCATAATGAATAGGTAAAAGGGAAAAATATAAATTTTAAAGTTCATGGATTTTTCAAGGTTACCATGATAATACAATTCATAAACTAATTTTTTATTGACTATTGTAGGTAAAAAATCGAATTACGTAATGGATGATGTATAGACCTGTGGTCTAGTGTGTATTTTTGTGTACTAGGTACAAAGTGTGTATCTTACAATTTCGAGGGACAGATTAGCTGATAGGATTGTTCAATTAACTGAATAAATGCATGAGCAAGATATATTAGAAAGCAAAAATGATTAAGACTAAATAGCATAGTTAGCACTTACACGTAATTAAACAAAGTTTATTGTGATATCCAATGATTTTAGCATAAGGTTTGTCTATATAGTATATATAGTGTGCATACATGCGTGTGTATGTGTAGGGATTTGGAAGGTTTTTGAATTAACAAAGTTTTAAAAATAATGTATAATAATTTAAGATGGGTTTAGGATTATAAAATCTTTTAAGTTTAAGTCAGTTATTGTTATTATTATTATCATTATTATTATTATAAAATCCTTTAAGCTCAAGGTCAATTATTATAAAATTCTAAATTACAGGTAGTATTAATGATGGTGTATGCATCTGAGTTTAATGTGAAAGTGACTTGAGGTACGGAAAGAAAATGAATTCGAATGTGTCAAAAGTAATAGAATTCAATTAGGATTATCGATTGTACGTAATTAAATCAGTTACACGTATATTAAAAAAAACGAACTTAGAGGACCTTACAATTAATGAAAGTAAATCTAGCGGTATTAAAAATTAAATTTTGAAGATGGAATTAAATTCGACTATTAACATTCCTAGCTATATATGAACTATATAACCATTAACATTAACCAGAAGTATCGGTACGATAATTGAATTAAGAAAATTAAGAATACAAATTAAAAATATAAATCAATTATGCATTTCAATGAGCTAAACATAATTTTATAATATTCTAAAAAATATAAAAACACAACTTAACATAAATTGAGGTTATGTTCCATCGTACCAAAGAGGAATTAACCACGGTTGAACCATTTCTCTGGTTGACACAGTTCAACTGGGGTTGGGGGTGTTAAAATAAAATAAAAAACAAAGTTTGGAGTACTACATTCGGGGGAATTGAGTGACTAAGCGGGGGGTATAAGTCTGAAATTGACAATACGTCTTTCGTGAGCACTTTGCTCTTTAAAAAAAGATTGCTTGTCACTCTACTTAAAAATTAAAAGAGTTCAACAAACGGAGGGACGGCATGTTCCTCATATACATTACAATGATTATCAAAGTCATTACAAACAATTGTAAAAACTGTTTTGGTTACAAACAATAAAATGTCATTTTACTTATATATTTATATACGCAATAATGGCATGGAAAGAAAAGACAAATCGGTCAATTTCCTTCTTACACACAAACAAAAAAAAACTTAACCTAAAGACACAAACCGGTCAATTCAGGTTGAATTTAATTCTCTTTTACAACAAAAAAAAGGTTGAATTAAATTCTTAAATTACATTTTCTTAAATTAAATTCTCTTAAATTACAAAGAAAAAGTTGAATTCAATTGACTGCATTGAAAACTGACTTGGGACTCGAAATAAAAATGACTTGGGACTCGAAATAAAAATGACTTGGGACTCGAAAAAAAATGACTTGGGACTCGAAAAAAAATGACTTGGGACTCGAAATAAAAATGACTTGGGACTCGAAATAAAAATGACTTGGGACTCGAAATAAAAATGACTTGGGACTCGAAATAAAAATGACTTGGGACTCGAAATAAAAATGACTTGGGACTCGAAATAAAAATGACTTGGGACTCAAAATAAAAATGACTTGGGACTCGAAATAAAAATGACTTGAACTCTATCAAGTATTCTGAAACTAACTTGAACTCTATCAAGTATTCTTGAAACTAACTTGAACTCTATCAAGTATTCTTGAAACTAACTTGAACTCTATCAAGTATTCTTGAAACTAACTTAACTCTATCAAGTATTCTTGAAACTAACTTAACTCTATCAAGTATTCTTGAAACTAACTTAACTCTATCAAGTATTCTTGAAACTAACTTAACTCTATCAAGTATTCTTGAAACTAACTTAACTCTATCAAGTATTCTTGAAACTAACTTAACTCTATCAAGTATTCTTGAAACTAACTTGAACTCTATCAAGTATTCTTGAAACTAACTTGAACTCTATCAAGTATTCTTGAAACTAACTTGAACTCTATCAAGTATTCTTGAAACTAACTTGAACTCTATCAAGTATTCTTGAAACTAACTTGAAACTGTTTTCAAGTATTTCTATAAACTCTCTGTAAACTCTCTCTTTCTTAATTTGCAAGCCAATTCAATTCAATAATTTGAAAAAAATTTGCAAACAAAAATAAAAAATGTAAACAATATTTCACTCTAATGTACGCGAAGGTACTGTACTATTATGTTTGGTACATAAAATAAAATTATTCTATACTGAATATAATAGTGAAAATAACTGAAATTAACTCTCTGAAATTAACTCTTTCTGTGACTTTTAACTTCTGTGACTTTTAACTTCTGTGACTTTTAACTTCTGTGACTTTTAACTTCTGTGAAAATTATTGTTTCACTAAAAAAAATGTATCACTGGTGTCTGAAGTGTTCACTGTGTTTCTTGTAAATTCTGACTTGATACTCATTATTAACTGTTAATAATACTGACTTCAAGTGTTTATAAATTACTTAAAAAAACAAACTGTACTTAACAAAATTTCTACGGCGAAATCCTTGAGACGTGTCCTGAATACGTCTTGCTGGCTACTTCTTCTTGGATGAAAACTAGGCGTGGAGAACTTGGAGTCGTGACACACCGATTCAAGGGTGGATGTTACGAACTGGAAGTCGTGACACGCCGGTCAAATGGTGGGTCGCCACTTGTTAAACTCTTGGCTACAGACTCGCCAGACTGTTATGCCAATATCTTCTATGTGCTTGGGTCGTCTTGATTTTTATCCTGATGCAGGGTCGCCAGACTGTTAACCCCTCCGTCTATGGCCCTGGGGTGGTTCGGAGTCGACGGGGGTTCTGGTTAGGAGGCAGCAACGGATCTGTTACTTGCAGCAGTTTCTTCTGTACTACTCTCCGAGTTCTTCTTTAGTGGCTCGGAGGATTCTGAGAGGCTTATTAAATTCTTTGAGGTTTCTCCCCGATTCTTCTTGTAACTTATCGGGAGATTCTAATGACTAAGTTTTCTGAAGAGAGCACGGCTCGAAGAAGATAAAGACTTTTTCTTACTGTGTTTTACTCCTAAACTGTTACAGGTAATGCTCAGCCTCGTAGTTGGAATCAGAACAAACATGGAAGAAATTGGTGGGGTTTATATACCCCGATTCTACTAACATCATCATTATTAAATGTTGAAGAGGCTGCATTATTTTTGCACAATATTTGAAAATAAAGTAAATCTTTTAGCTGTGTTAAGGTTTAAACGAATAAACAAAATATTTGAAGATGAAGCCATATTTTTATCTTAAATTGCATATTTTCAGATCTGATGTTATCATGATCTGCCAAGTTAACTAAAAGTGGAAATTGAACTATGCATCTTTACACTAAAATCTGCATATGAGTAATAATTAAAGGTTTAAGATTTACAATTAAATGTTTAGGCAAGACATGACTTCATCTTTTATAACGAAGAAAGAATGTATACAAAACATGACATGGCAAAAGTTACTCAGGATTCATTATTAAGCTAAATCTAAAAAAATGATTATGAGATTTTAAAAAAACAACAGGTCATCAATTATTTGGCAAAGTAGAAAGCACATCAAAATTTATTCCAACGAAAATAATAATTAAAAAAATAACAACAGTATCGCCGATTCTACATTCCTTATGGCGACATAATGTCGGGTCGGACATTGAGTACATTGTAATTTTGGTCTACTGTAACTATGATTATAATTACCAATTCATTTATTATCGTTAACTACAATTCCATTAAAGTACATTGACTACGTCATTTAGTACATTACATCATTAAGTACAGTTTCATTAAGTACATTACATTATATTAAATTAAAGTATTACAGTTAATTATAATTAAACAGTTACTATAACTTTGTTTTGTTACAGTGTTTCATATTAATAGACAATTAAGATGTTAGAAATATAATACAAAGTACATGGGCACATACGGTATGGATGAATATGGTTGAATAATAATATTTATACTACATAACATATAAATAATGACTTCTATAGAGTGTACAGTTTTTATTATGATGATAAAGAATTTTCATACATTGAATACTAGAGATATGATGAAGGGAAATTAATGACGGGAAAATGTGACGTCATAGTTATTGAATTTGTACGTATAGTACAAATCATTATTAGGAAGATTTACAAGAACGAATTAGAGACAAAGAGTGGGTATTAATGACTAAGAAGTACAACTACGGGTTCCAATCCTGTTATATGCAATGTGTATGCATAATCTAGGGACGAGGGTGAGATGCAAGACAATTCATAATTAATTATAATAACTTCTATAACAAATGGAAAATGGATAATGGATGACTAAACCATAGAAATGGTAGATCATAAGGTTAGTTATGACACAAACAAAAGTAGAAAGCTACAAGTAAAATTATTATCCAAACTCGCGTTAAGCGATTTTGGTTCTTATGTAAAAATGAATATTGATTATTCGTTGTTCATTTTTACATATGTATATATATATATATATATATATATATATATATATAATATATATATATATATTGTGTATATATATATATATATATATATATATATATGTGTGTATATATATATATGTAATATATATATATATATATATATTGTGTATATATATATATATATATATATATATATATATATATGTGTGTATATATATATATATATATATATATATATATATATATATATATATACAGTGCCCGCGAAAAGTATCCGATCACTCAAGAAAATACAATATTTTCCCTTGATATTCAGAGACACGTAATTCACTTTCTATTTGTTCTAGCGACATCTGGTAACTTTGAGGTTGCTCGCTGATATGAGAGCTATCCAACGCATTCTCAAATTAGTGTTCTGGTAGCCTTCGTTGCGGGTGGCTGTGTCTCAAATTTGTCAGATTTCACTGTTTGTGTAAATTTCTTGATTTTTTTTTTTTTTACAGAAAGTGGTGTAAATAAAATTTATATATAATGTGTGCTAAAAAACAACTTAAGAGTGATTGTCGAGGTGCTATTGTTGCTTTGCATGCATGTGGGAAATCACAGAGACAGATAGCTAAGGAATTAAACATATCCCAAAGTACCGTTAATTTATGGGTTTCACGGGCTAAGAACAATGGTGGCCTAACCACGCCAGTCCCTAATAAACGATCTGGCAGACCGAGAAAAACAAATTCGCGAACAGACAAACTTATGAAACGTTTAGTATTGAAAAACCCAACAATAACTGCGAAAGAAATAAAATTTAATATGAATAATTTGTTATCTGGTGTTTCTGAACGAACTATCCAGGAGCGGCTCCAAAAAGAACTCGGATTACCATCTCGCCATGCTGCTAAGAAACCGTTCATTAATGAAAAAATGCGTAAAAAACGTGTCGCATTTTGTAAAAAATACATTCATTGGACTGTTGATGACTGGAAGAAGGTTTTATTTAGCGATGAGTCGACATTTTTGACATTCAGAAGTTGTCCAAAAAAGGTTCGCCGGCCTATTGGCTCAAATAGGATGGACCCTAAATACACCCTAAAGACAATGAAACACCCTCCAAGTGTGATGGTTTGGGGTTGTTTCGGTTACTATGGGCGTGGAAACTTATATTTTCTTCCGAAGAACACAACTATGAATGGTGCACGGTATTTAGCAATGCTACAGGATAAACTTCCAATGGCAATGGCAATCCAAAGGACAAAAACATACATGCATGATGGTGCACCATGTCACAGGGCCAAAATAGTGACAAAATGGATTACTGACAATAAATTTGATATTTTGGATTGGCCTGGTAATAGTCCAGATCTCAATCCGATAGAAAATCTGTGGCTAATAATAAAAAATAAGGTTGAATGCCACGACACTGGCTCAGTCGAAAAATTACAAGAGGCCATCAAAAAGGTATGGTGCAAGGAAATATCAGTGGAAGTTTGTCAAAACTTGATTAAATCCATGCCAAAACATCTAGAACAAGTCATCCAAACCAAAGGACAGATGACAAAATACTAATATAAGGTTAGTATACATTTAAACATAGTTTTTTATGTAAAAAATACAAATTTCAAGGGTGATCGGATACTTTTCGCGGGCACTGTATATATATATATATATGAAAATTATTTCACGAAGGTAACACGTGAAAAATATTTATGATGAATAAAACCACGAAGGAAAGGAAACACAAAATGGTGCTCAAGCGCTTTCGTCTAATGACATCCTCAGGAACACTGAAGTACATAAAAAGGTTAAGCCTATATATAGGTTACAGAAAGAAAAAAAGAAAAAATAAATAACATACATACACACACACACACACACATATATATATATATATATATATACATACATATCTATATATACAAATACATACATACATACATACATACATATATATACAATAAACAGAGAAGTAAAAATAATAAAAAATTAAAAATTAAAACCTTAAAGGATTACCAGTGAGGCGTACAGATTTGTAAGGAAAAATATCGATTTTTAGCACAAGATCAAATGGATTATAAAAATACAAATTTATACTGGAACTCTGCCGGGTTTTAACACAATGCTGCCTATGGTCAGGTTTCGATATATAAAAAAAAAATAAAATGCAAATTAAAAGTTAATCGATTTTTAGCACAAGATCAAATGGATTATAAAAATACAAATTTATACTGGAACTCTGTCCGGGTTTTAACACACTGCTGCCTATGGTCAGATTTCGATATATATAAAAAAATAAAATGCAAATTAAAAGTTAATAAAGTAGAAGACAAGTTTACCAAAGATTTAATGTTTTACCCTTCTTATCTAAATCTGTTTTAAAGGAATTCAACATAGCAGGATCGAGTTGAAAAAGACCTTTGCTTATGTTGAAGTTATTTGAAAGTTGGATAATGGCAGACTCAAGAATATTTCTATTAACAATGTTGATTGAATGGAATAAAACTGAAGCATTATTCCAATCAATACAGTGGGCTAACTCTGACAAATGGACAAAAAGGGCACTGGACAACTGTCCTGTTCTAACGGAATATTGATGCTGTTTTATACGTGTGTGCAAATCCTTTCCCGTCTGACCTATGTAAAAGGAATCACATGTTTACAACCAATTTTATAGATAATGCCTGAATTATTGGTAGGGCTATTTTTTACTATGATATTTTTCACAATATTGTTATATGAAAATACTACATTAATATCCAAAAGTTTAAGTACATTAGCAATGCCTAAAAAGCCCGGGAAAAATGGAAGTACTAAAATATTTTTTGACAAAGTACGAGTGTTAATATTGACACGATAGAAAGTTCGTTTTGCCTTGTTGAGACAAGATTCCATAAACGCAGATGGATAACACAAATCACTTCCAATACCGTTGATTTTTTCCAATTCGGCATCGATGTATTCCGGACTGGCGATCCTAAGGGCGCGGAGAAACATTGATGAAAATATGGCCTTCTTAGTGGGGGTATCATGTCCCGAGTAAAAGTGTACGTAGGACAAATTGTTTGTCGTTTTCCGATAGATACTAAACTTAAAACCTGGGCTTTCCCTATGTACACGCACATCCAAAAATGGGATTGAATTGTCTTGCTCAACTTCTAAAGTAAACTTAATGGAGGGGACTTCATCATTTAACTGAAGGAGGAAGCTATCCAGGTCACGATTCATGGGCCAGATACACAAAATATCGTCGACGTACCGCAACCAAGGGATGCCAACCCCCAGGATTGTTTACAAAAGTGCCGATTGACGATATGCTTGACTTTCTCTCCCAAGAATTACATAAGTATGACCTGCCACTACCTTCACACATTGTTTTGGAACTCATTAAGCTTTGCATCAAAGACTGTAAATTCACTTTCAATAACGAGTATTACACTAGGCAACAAAGATTTTGTTACAGAAGACCAAATAGGCGCTCCTAGCTAATTTCGGTATGCTGATTTCAAATCTATAATTAGATTTTTTCTATCACGTCTAGATTTTGTGTAAAATGCAAATCACTGATCCTGTGTGCTACGTCACCGCTACTTGTCACTTACCAATGCTACATCAGCGCCCTCTGTTTGACCTTGAACTTCCTACTATGGGGGCTATTAGGGGTGACTAATTTTTTGTCCGGTGTGCTTATATATGTGTATATATGTGTGTATATATATATATATATATATATATGTAAAAAGTGAACAATGAACAATTCCTACACCATCATTATATGAATTCATTGTCCATTTTTACATAAGAAACCAAAATCACATAAGCGAGTTTGGATAGAATTTCGATTTGTAATAATGACTTAGCACTATGACGTCATAAAATAACTTTATTCTCTTTACGTTTCCCACTCTGTAAATCTTCCTAATAATGATTTGTACTTTACGTAAAAATTCAATAACTATGACGTCACATTTTCCCTTCATCATTGTACTTCAGATTACCACTTCATTGAAGGCTCTACTTCATTCGAGACTTCTTTGGACAGCAGCCTCGCTGCGGGGAGGGGGCAGAGCCCCCTTGCCCCTTAACAAGAACGCCTCGTCTATACGAGACACCCCAGACCCAGCCAGGATAAAAAGAAGATTTTAACCAGAAGATGTTTAACCAGAAGATGTTTAACCAGAAGATGTTTAACCAGAAGATGTTTAACCAGAAGATGTTTAACCAGAAGATGTTTAACAAGAAGATGTTTAACAAGATGATGTTTAACAAGATGTTTAACAAGTGGCCACTCTTTGGCCAAGATAGAAATTACCCTGCACCAGGATAAAAAGATTATTTTAAGAAGAAGATTACTTTAAGAAGAAGATTACTTTAAGAAGAAGATTACTTTAAGAAGAAGATTATTTTAAGAAGAGGCCACTCTTTGGCCAAGATAGAAATTACCCTGCATCAGGATAAAACCAGTTGACCGGCGTGTCACGACTTCTAGTTCGTAACATTCACCCTTGAACCGGTGGGTCACGACTCCAAGTTCTCCACGCCTAGTTTTCATCCAAGAAGAAGTAGCCAACAAGACGTCTTCAGGACACGTCTCAAGGATTTTCCCCATAGAAAATTTTGTTAAGTACATTTTGTTTTTTAAGTAATTTGTAAACATTTGAAAAGTCAGTACTATTAACAGTTAATATTTAGTATGGAGTCAGAATTTACAAGAAACACAGTGAACATTTCAGACACCAGTGATACATTTTTTTTAGTGAAACAGTAATTTTCACAAAAGTTAAGTCACAAAAGTTAATTGTAACAGAGTTAATTGTAACAGAGTTAATTGTAACAGAGTTAATTGTAACAGAGTTAATTTCAAGAGAGTTAATTTCAAGAGAGTTAATTTCAAGAGAGTTAATTTCAAGAGAGTTAATTTCAAGAGAGTTAATTTCAAGAGAGTTAATTTCAACAGAGTTAATTTCAACAGAGTTAATTTCAACAGAGTTAATTTCAAAGAGAGTTATTTTCACTGTTATATTCAGTATAGAATAATTTTATTTTATGTACCTTCCCGTACATTAGAATGAAATATTGTTTACATTTTTTTTATTTTTTGTTTGCAAATTTTTTTTCAATTACTGAATTGAATTGAATTGCAAATTAAGAGAGAGAGAGTTTAGAGAGAGTTTAGAGAGAGTTTAGAGAGAGTTTACAGAGAGTTTACAGATTTAGAGAGATACTTGAAGTAATTTTGAAGTCATTTTTTGAAGTCATTTTTTGAAGTCATTTTTCGAAGTTAGTTTTCAAGTCAGAAGGTTGCACCAAGAGGGTCAACCAAAACAGAGGTTAATCGTCTCCACTTGATAAAGGTCAAGTGCAGTCATTTTCCATTTTTAGTTAATTTCAAGTTAGTTTCAGAATACTTGACAAGCGTTCAAGTTAGTTTCAGAATACTTGACAAGCGT
>JAJOZX010002865.1:77500-85000 GCA_023014485.1 Bathynomus jamesi
AGAAACGCGTTCTTTGAAGAAGAACCACAAGGGGAAAGTATAACGGATTTCGACTTTACGACGGGTGATATTACACAAGCCATAGGGAAACTAAAAACACTCAGCGGCAGGACCGGATAAATGGAATGCCACACTGATCAAAAACTGCAAGAAGGCAATCGCTGAGCCCCTATACTGGATATGGAGACGATCATTAAACACGGAAGAAATACCGGGCATCCTGAAGAGCGCGAACCTAGTCCCAATATATAAAGGAGAAGATCGATCCCAGGCCAAAAACTATAGGCCAGTGTCGCTTACATCTAATCTCACTAAAATATTTGAAAGAATAGTTAGACAGAAAATCTATGACTTTTTGGAAACTCAGAAAAAATTCAATGATGACCAACACGGGTTTCGATCAGGCAGATCATGCCTATCACAACTAATGGAACACTACAACAACATTATTGATTCACTTGAAAGTAATGAAAACTATGATGTACTATACACAGACTTTGCTAAAGCGTTCGACAAGTGTGACCACGGAATCATAATACATAAACTGAAATATATGGGAATAACAGGAAAAGTAGAGAAATGAATATATAATTTCCTTAGTGAGCGAAGGCATGTCGTTACAGTAGAAGGAGTATCTTCATCAGAATCAGAGGTCCTCAGCTCGGTACCACAAGGAACAGTATTAGCTCCACTACTCTTCATAATCATGCTAACTGACATAGATGAGGACGTTACCAGAGACAGCACAGTAACATCCTTTGCGGATGACACAAAGATCAGTAGAAAAATACGAAACCCAGGAGACATAGGATCTCTACAAACCGACATAAACAAAATCTACAAGTGGACTGAAGACAACAATATGAAGTTTAACACCGAGAAATTTCAGCTATTACGGTACGGAAAAAGAGAAGACCTAAAGTCCATGGAATATTACACCCCAAATGGACAGGAAATTCAGAGAAATTCCAGAGCAAAAGATTTAGGGGTTGTAATGACAAATGATGCGAAATTTGAAACACAAAATAAGATAGCAGTAAACAGAGCAAAGAGAATAACGGGTCAGATATTGAGAACCTTTAAACGAAGGGATAGGAATGTAATGATTCCTCTACTGAAAACCCTGATCATACCCAAATTAGAATACTGCTCGGTCCTAACTTCCCCATATAAAAAAGAAGACATTAGACAGCAGGAGGGGATCCAAAGAAGCTTCACAGCCAAGATCAATGGGTGCAAAGAACTAAATTACTGGGAAAGGTTACGAGAACTAGACGTATATTCACTGGAAAGGAGAAGAGAGAGATACACCATTATTTACACTTGGAAAATAATGGAGAAACTAGTCCCTAATCTAGTTTTGTAGTGAGAGGACCAAAACTGTTTAATCAGTTGCCCAAAGACCTAAGAAACACGAAGGGAGTTGCAGTGGAAATCTTCAAAAGAAGACTAGACGCCTGGCTCAGAACAATCCCCGATGAGCAGGGCGTACCTGGCTATGTGAGGTGGAGAGCGCAAGAATCCAACTCACTACTTCAGCAGGCCAACTCGAGAGGAGGGGCGACAAGCTTGACCTTCGCGAAATGAGAAATCATCGCGCGGAACCTTTGTAAGGTAAGGTAAGGTGTGTATATATATATATATATATATATATATATATATATATATACTGTCAGCAACAGGAGGTTAAGGGGTGATCTAATCCAGGTTTTCAAAATTATGAATGGGTTCGATAACGTAGATAGAGATAGCTTTTTCGAAATATCTCAATATAATAGGACTAGAAATAACGGGTGTAAGTTGACAAGTAGAAGGTTCGAGACAGCAGTTGCGAAAAACTTTTTTACGCATAGAATAGTAAATAGCTGGAATAGTTTGCCGGTAGAAGTAATTAGTAGCACGTCTATAAACATTTTTAAAAATCGATTAGACGCATATGTTGATAGATTGAGTATAGTTTAAGGTAGTAAAATTAATGCTTTCTGGGGATAGATCCCACAGCTCAACACAAGTGTTGTGGGATATAGGGAGGCAGCGTCTTGGGTTAGGGGATACTCTCTGTCCTTACACACCCCATTTAAAGAGATTCCTCTGCCGAGCGGTGCCCCCCATAGTACTGTGAGGTAAAACTCATGATCTTCACTTGCCCCACAAACACCTTTAAATGGGAGACCCAAAATGGGTGCACACACATTTCTACATTACTGTACAGTCTTTACAGCCACACCTACTCTTTTTCTCGTAAGTGTATATATTGTAATGTATATGATTGTAAATTTTGACTTGGTCCGCTATCGATATGGACCGTGACTTGATGGATACCGTAATGAAATTGACTGGATTCTTTGGATCCGATATATTTGCATGTCCTTTATAAATAGATATAGAGTATAACATATTTGTGGATAGTAGTCTTTTATGACTTGATCCTCTGGATCAGAGATTCTATCTTTAGTTTTAAATCGATAATTAATTAGTTTTAAATTGATAATTATTTAGTTTCGTAAAAATTGGTCGTTGCCAATTTACCGGCAGTTTTTACATAAATTTCTTATGTTCTTGTGGTTCGGAACCCACGTAAAATTGTAGGTACCCTCCGCCACCACGGAGGACATACACAATACACGAACAGAGTTAGGTAGACCAGCCATGAGTGGATCCTAGGGTCTTTGTTGGTCTGAAACATTATAACATATTATATATATATATATATATATATATATATATATATATATATATATATATATATATATATATATATAACTGCAATGACCACGCAGTATATTAATGTATAGAAACGACGTAAGTATAGAGGAGTGTTCTGCACACGAGGAAGAGAAATAACGAACAAATGAAAAATGAGGTGACCGCCCGGGAATCGAACCCAGGACCTTCCGATTGCCGGTCAGACATGCTACCACTACACTGTGGGCCTCGATCAGTCAGAAGTCGCAATTCTCCTACATAGGGCAGAAACCAATGCCTTGAGAGGGCACCCTCACAAATCGTGAATATGTACATTTAACTGCAATGACCACGCAGTATATTAATGTATAGAAACGACGTAAGTATAGAGGAGTGTTCTGCACACGAGGAAGAGAAACAACGAACAAATGAAAATGAGGTGACCGCCTGGGAATCGAACCCAGGACCTTCCGATTGCCGGTCAGACATGCTACCACTACACTACGGGCCTCGATCAGTCAGATTCCCGGGCAGTCACCTCATTTTTCATTTGTTCGTTATTTCTCTTCCTCGTGTGCAGAACACTCCTCTATACTTACGTCGTTTATATACATTAATATACTGCGTGGTCATTGCAGTTAAATGTACATATTCACGATTTGCGAGGGTGCCCTCTCAAGGCATTGGTTTCTGCCCTATGTAGGAGAATTGCGACTTCTGACTGATCGAGGCCCGTAGTGTAGTGGTAGCATGTCTGACCGGCAATCGGAAGGTCCTGGGTTCGATTCCCGGGCGGTCACCTCATTTTTCATTTGTTCGTTATTTCTCTTCCTCGTGTGCAGAACACTCCTCTATACTTACGTCGTTTCTATACATATATATATATGTGTGTGTGTGTGTGTATATATATATTAGTGATGTAGCGGATGTCATTTTTTTCACATCCGCGGATGCGGATGCGGATGCAGATGTTTGATTTCAACATCCGCGGATGCGGATGCGGATGTCTACATTTTCGTTATTTTTTAGGATATATTCGAGATTTGTTGTGTTTAACGTATATAATAAGTTATTATATAGAGAGAGCTGTAGCTATAATGTAGTATAATTGATTAATTGTACAATAATTGCTGTACTTTTCCCTGAACATATAAAATAATAGCAAGCATCTAACTAATATAGAAATCAATTAGTGAATTCGTCTGCAAATAAATTCGTTATATTTTGTTGAGTTTCAGCCACAATTAGAAACCATAATTGTGTTACCCGACCTCTTTCCCCAACCTCCACCCTTATAGAAAGAGATCTTTAATTAGCTTGATAACTATTTATATTAAGTTTAAAGTTTTATTAGGCATATTTATAAATGAGTAATTAAAATAAAGTAAACTAAGATGTTCATCGTTTAATATTCAAACTTAATTATAGGAAGGTTATGCTTAAGGAACATTAATTTTTCTGCCTTTTCTGCTGCCAGTCTGTTTCTCTTTTCATCATATATTAATCCAGCACTGCTAAATAATCTCTCGCTTGGCACGCTTGTTTGAGGACGTGCTAAATGTTTCCTTGCAAGTTTACTCAAGTATGGATAGATACTCTGCGTATTTTTCCACCAACTAATAGGATTGTCACGTGCAGCCAGGCGTTTTTCTTGGTGATAGCTCTCGATCATTTTTACTACATATTTTGACATCGCGTAGGTCTCGTCATTGCTGCTTGACTCAAGAAACTGAGAGAGAGATTCTGTGATAGATTTCCTTGTTGAAGGTGTTGGTTCTGTCACTGAAACTTTTATTCTTTTGGTGGGTGGCGAAGCGACAGATTCAAGAGATTGAAGCTCTTCAACTGCTTTGCCAAGTGATGATTTAACTCGTTCTAATGTACTAGGTGAAATAAAATAACTTAGCTTTGTAACGTGGATCTAAGTAGGTTGCAAGAGAGTAACTTCATACAAGAACAGCCTCTCGTCTTTGTCGCTTGCATCACTTTTGCGCACAATGAACTAGTTCTATTAATATAGTAGAATTTGATAATTTCCGCTTATTAATGACGTTTTATCTCAACGGTCCACATCCGCACAACATCCGCAGTCCACAGTGCGGATGCGGATGCGAGAAAATGTGCGGATGTTCCGCGGATGCGGATGCGGATGTGACCTACATCACTAATATATATATATATATATATATATATATATATATATATATATATATATATATATAATATATATATATAATGTGGTGCAAAAGTCTGGACCATAGGCAATTTACTATATAAAAAATATCTTTCGATTTTTATAATAGTTTTTATAATTTAATTTTTGTTTATAATTTTACTAAATATTTTTCAGATTGTTACCCTATGGCAGAGAAGTTAACAATAGCAGAAAGAATAGAGCTTGTGCTTTTGTACGCAAAAGAAGGAGCCACCTCACGTTCAGTCGCAGATAGTTTTAATGCTAAGTACCCCGATAGGCGACCAATTCAACAAAGAACTGTCAGCAAGACTTTCGCTCGTTTCAAAGAAACGGGAAGCATCTGCGATCGAACACGTAGTGGACGAAGAAGAAGTTCAACTGATCCCAAAACATCTACACGGGTATGCAGGCATGTGGAAGGGAGCCCACGTAAGTCATTAAGGAAAGTATCGCAGGAAACAGGTGTATCAAGGCGTTCTATTGGTCGAATTCTCTACCAATCATTTTCATCCTTACAAAGTACGATTAGTCCAGGAACTACATGGGGATGACCGAGATCGTCGTATGGAGTACTGTCAGTGGTTTATGCAGCATAGACAGTTGGAAAAGCATATCATATTTAGTGACGAAGCAATTTTTTACTTAAACGGTTCGGTTAACAGACATAATGCACGCTTTTGGGCAACTGATAATCCACATTGGGTTGAGGAAGGACACGTGCAATACAGCCCAAGAGTTATAGTATGGGCTCCTATGTGGGGAGGTACGATAATTGGTCCATATTTCTTCCCAGACACTGTAACGGGTGAATCATACCTTAACTTGTTAACAAATTTCCTTATGCCTCGATTATACGAAATACCATTACAAAATCGGAGAGTTATGTGGTTTCAGAAGGATGGGGCTCCGCCACATTTCGCAAAGGTCGTTCGCAAATTTTTAGATGAAACATTTCCAGGGAAATGGATTGGACGACGTTGGCCAATTGAATGGCCACCCAGATCTCCAGACTTGACTCCTTTGGATTATTTCTTATGGGGACACCTTAAATCAGTGGTTTACGTTAACAAACCAAGAACAATACAAGCGCTAAAGGATAACATCACAACAGAAATTGAAGCCATAAGAACGAATATTACTATGCTTACAAATGTGCAAAGGTCTTGTGTCAACCGAGTAGAAAAGTGTTTGGAAGAAGATGGACATCAATTCGAACACTTATTGTAAATTATGAAGTAGAACGTTAAATTTAACATAATTTAGTCACTGGTGTATGGTTAATTAAATTTCATTTCATAATAAACTTCCTGCAGGCCACACTTTTTTCCATATAAACCGCCTATGGGTCCAGACTTTTGCACCACCCTGTATATATATATATATATATATATATATATATATATATATATATATATATATATATATATATATGTGTGTGTATATATATATATGTGTGTGTGTGTGTGTATATATATGTATGTTTGTCTGTATATATATGTATATATATTGTGTGTGTGTATATATATGTATGTGTGTGTGTGTGTATATATATATATCTGTGTATATATATATATATATATATATATATATATATATATATATATACAGTCGATGAGCGGTATAAGCACGTTCGATATAAGCACATAATCTATATAAGCACTTAATCGTGCGGTCCCAAAAATTTCCATATATAATTTAATAGGAATAATCTTTATAAGCACGAACTCGCTATAAGCACGGACGTGGAAGATGCTGATTGGTGGAAAACAGATACACGTGGAAGATGCTGATTGGTGGAAACTACCTATATATAGGCGACACCATGACATGCGTATTATTCCGTTAATTAGGCTGGTTGTGCTCACAGTTCATTATGGCTTCAAAACGTAAAAGTTTTACATTAGAATTCAAACTAAAGGTTATTCAGGCGGTTCATAACGGTGAAAAGAAAGCTGATGTTGCACGTAAATTCAACAGTGATCATACGATTGTTAGCCGATGGTTGCGAAACGAAGTGGAGTTAAACAAACTCAGGTTGGAAAATGGAAATCTTTCACGAAAGAGAAAGCGGGAAGGAGTGTTACCAGATCTGGAGCAGCGACTGTACGAATGGTTTGTTGTCACGAGGGAGAAAAAGGCAGAGCTCTCTGGACCTCTTTTAATAGAGAAAGCTAAGGCTTTAGTTCAAGAAATCTATGATGGTTCCGAAGATCTTCCTTCAAACACCTTTACTTCCGGTTGGCTACAAAAGTTCCCAAAGAGATTCAATATTGTTTACAAACGAGAACATGGCGAAAAGGCGGATGCTAATTTATCTGGGTCCAACGAATGGAAGAAGACTGTTTGGCCAGAGCTTCTGCGACGTTATCCAGAGGAGGCAATTTTCAATGCTGACGAGACAGGACTGTATTTTAGGGCCACTCCGGACGGTACACTGGCCAGAAAGGATGAAGTAGTCACTGGAGGAAAAAAGAAGGAAAGACTAATTGTTTTGTTGGCGTCGAACATGACTGGCACTGAAAAACTAGCTCTGCTAGTGATCGGCAAGAGCCGAAATCCAAGGTGTATGAAGAACAAGAAAGACAAACTTCCAGTACAATATGAATCGAATTCTGCAG
>JAJOZX010002865.1:97500-102500 GCA_023014485.1 Bathynomus jamesi
ATCCAGTAAAAAGTGTGTTGGGGGCCATTGAAAAATGTAAACGGAGATCTAGTTTCTGAAAACAAGGAAATGGCTACCTTACTAAACGAATTTTTTACGTCAGTTTTTACTATAGAAGATGTAACGAATATCCCTACGGTCATAGACATAATACCTTTTGATAATGGTAATATTTTGGACAATATCGTGGTTAGTGAAGGGGAGGTAATGCGCTATATTGATAAAATGAAAACGCGTAAATCACCGGGGCCGGATTCCATATATCCCATACAACTAAAAGAATTAAAAGATAGCATTGTTGTGCCGCTAACAAAGATTTTTAATGCGTCTATTTCTGAGGAGTGCGTACCAGATAATTTCAAGTTAGCAAACGTAACACCTATCTTTAAGAAAGGCGATAAAGGTGCGGCGGAAAATTATAGGCCAATCAGTTTAACGTCTGTTGTAGGTAAGCTACTGGAATCAATAATTAGGGACCGTATAGTCGAACACTTAGAATTGCATAAACTAGTTAGAAATACGCAGCACGGTTTTAGGCGAAACAAATCTTGCTTAACTAATCTTTTAGAATTTTTTCAAAGCGTGGTTGACGTTTACGGCAGTCATCGGGCGGTTGATGTAGTGTATTTAGATTTTTAAAAAGCGTTTGACACCGTGCCGCACAAAAGACTCATTGAAAAAAACTAAGGCTCATGGAATCAGGGGTGCAGTAATATGTTGGCTAGAAGAGTGGTTGCGAGGTAGGAAACAGAGGGTGGTCGTTGATTGAGCGGAGTCGTGTTGGGCTAATGTAGCGAGTGGCGTTCCTCAGGGTTCTGTATTGGGCCCCTTGCTTTTTCTTATATATATTAACGATTTAGATGTCGGCCTAGTCAGTACAGTTTCAAAGTTTGCGGATGACACGAAGCTGGGTGGTAGGGCGATTAATGACGAAGATAGAGGTAAAATCCAGAAAGATCTGAATAAAATCGTTGATTGGTCAGTCACATGGCAAATGAGATTTAACGTTGATAAGTGCAAAATTTTGCATATAGGTTCGCGTGACGGTAATTTTGCGTATAGTATGTCAGGGAAAGATTTAACAAGCGTAGAGCAAGAAAAAGATTTAGGAGTTATAGTCACTGGTGATTTAAAAGTAGCGAAACAAAGTACAGCAGCGGTCAAATAAGGCGAACAAAGTGTTAGGTTTTATAGCTCGAAATTTTGAGTACAAATCGCGCGATATTATAGTTCCTCTTTATAAATCATTAGTTAGACCCCATTTGGAGTACGCGATCCAATTTTGGAATCCGCATATGCGCAAGGATATAGACAAAATCGAAAGAGTTCAAAGACGAGTAACTAAGATGATTCCGTCGCTTAGGTCAAAGTCGTACGAGGATAGGCTTAAGGAGTTAAAATTGACTACACTCGAGACTCGGAGGCTAAGGGGTGATCTAATCCAGGTGTTCAAAATTATGAATGGGTTCGATTGTAGGTATTTTAATTAATATAAAGGGGGTAACAACTAGAATCAATATTTAAACTGGAGTTCAGAAATTTAATGCACAGAGATTTGTAAATACGGAGAGAGGACGGGCATTTTAATGATTTAAGAATTTTAAAGTTATTAACGGAAATATCAACCTTACACTTAACAGAATGATTTCTAATGGCAGACTGTTCCTTTTTAGATAAAACTTTCCCTGTCCTATGGCTAATACCCTTATGGGAGCAAAATCTTGCCTGCAAAGAACGAACTGTGCTGCCAACGTAGTTCCCCTGGGAACACCCAGGGCAGGTAAACAAATAAACGACAGAACAGTTCATCGCAGGGGGGATTTTGTCCTTACAACGGAAAAAACATTCAAGGGTATTATTATTTACAAAAGCAACCTTAAAATCAGTGTGAAAATAAAATTTCCTCACCACACTCAACAATTGCTTTTTCACAAAAGTGTTAAAATGGTAGAGGTCAGGTAAAACAAGATATTTACAATTCTTAGGAACATCATACGTTGGGATAAGGTTGGGGGAATAAACATTATTAAGAAATTTACCAATAATACCTTGTACAAGATCCCGTGGAAAACCATTTTTAAAGAAAAAATCAGTAAGGAATTCAAACTCATTATGAAGCAGAGCAAAGTTTGAGCAAATATTATAAGCTCTATGCACTAAAGTGCGAATGGAACTTAGTTTGTAATTAAAATCGCAAAAACTATAAAAATTAAAACCTAAACCCGTAAAAGTAGGCTTCCGGTATGTCGAAGTTAAAACAGTCGAGCCTGATTTGGAAACCAAAATATCAAGGAAAGGAATAGAACCTTGAACTTCCTTTTCCTGCGTAAATATAATGTTCTTATGCAGTGTGTTCAGAAAATTTAAAAACTGAACTGATTGATTATCCGTTTGGAATAAAGCAAACGTATCATCAACATAACGTCTGTACAATTTCGGCTTAAGGTGAGGGGGGCACTCACAGAAGGCCCTTTCCTCAAGATGAGACATGAAAATATTCGCAAAAACGGGACCTAAGGGGCTCCCCATCCCCACTCCATCCAACTGACGGTAAACTACCCCTTGAAAACTAAAAAAGTTATCCTTGACTGCCAAATTCAGAAGCTGCTCAAACTGTGCTCTGCCAAAGCCGTGAAAAAGTGAGTCCGGCTGTGGAAAAGCTTTATTTAAAATAATTGTAATGGTCTCATCCAAGGGGACATTTGTAAAGAGGGAAGATACATCAAAACTTGTCATAAACAAAGAATTCATATTAAACTTCTTAATTTCCGACACAAAAGAAAAACTATCCTTAACACTGTACAAGTTCACAGTAAATGATGATAACAGTGGGACAAGAAATTTGGCAAGTTTGTAATTAGCCAAAGGATAAGACGCTAAAATTGGGCGCAATGGAACACCGACTTTATGAACCTTAGGCAGACCATACATAAGCCCAAATAAGAGCCTGAAACGTACAGTTCATCATAAGTGGAGGAGTTAATAACACAATCATGTTTAAGCTTAAGCAAAACACGGTTAACCTTGTCTTCCAATCGCTGAATAATTTTAGAAGCCTGTTCATCTACCTTAACAAATTTTAATGAATCGGAAAGAATATCAAGCATTTTTTAATATAATCCGTTTTATTCATAACCACAACACCACTACCCTTATCTGGTTTAGTAATAACAATAGATTCATTTACACCCAAACCTTTTAAAATTTCACGGTCCTCCCTATGCAGAAAAATTGTAGAAAACTTAAAAGCTTTAATTTTAGAAAACAATTCATGGGACAATTGGGAAATATGTTGTCTAACCTTACCAAAATCATTAGCATCAACGGTTGGAAGAACTTTCAGATCATGGGCTATCCTTTCAAAATAAAATAAAAGTCAGCAGGTTTAAAACGCAAGTTAGGAAACTTGAACTTAAGGCCAAGAGACAAGAGAAAACTTTCACGCTTTGACAGGGTATAGTCAGATAAATTCCTAATGACCTGACCAGGATCCAGAAAATAAGGGCGAGATAGGTTTAACTTAAAAAGCTTGCGGTCATGAATCCGGGAAATAGAACGTACATATGAAAGGGAGGAAACATGAATGTTAGACACTATGCAAGCATAGTCACAAAAAGAGACCAAGGCCTTCAAGTGGCTTTTAAGAGCACAAATCTTGTTCGAAATATCATGCTTAAGCTTAAATTTGTAATTAATTTCATTGTTAAGATAATATACCAAAGATGACCTATAAAACTCTGAAGAATAGAGTGAATTATGATACAGTTAGTAATAAATAAAATTAGGAAAGACGCCACTATTCCGGCAGATTTCTAAAAATTCAAGGTCCAATTCAATCTTCTTTAATTTTCTGACAGACTTTTCAAGTTTACGGTGGAGTCTCAAACCCTCTAGTCCATAACGCGTAGATACATATGAAATAGGATCCCTCCTAAGGAGACGTAGTTTTACATTTAGGATAAAAACGAAGACGTAGAGCAAAAAAGTCATTATATTTGGCTGCAGCGTTATGGACTAGAGGGTTTGAGACTCCACCGTAAACTTGAAAAGTCTGTCAGAAAATTAAAGAAGATTGAATTGCTCGATTTATTTGCTCTTTGGGGAGCTCTGCCCATTTTGCGATAATCAACTCACGCAAATGATTGACATCCCTTATTCTGTTCCTATACACTCTCTCTGCCAAGTTTTCCCATATTCCGTAGTCTACAGGGTTTAGGTCAGGGCTGTTAGGTGGCCAATTATTCGGTTCCAGAAATTCAGGCACATTCTTTTTCAAATATTCGATGGTTGTTTTGGCAGTATGTGATGTTGCACCATCTTGTTGAAAAATAAAGTAACCTTGACTAGCCAAGTTTCTCATTTCTGGAAGCATTTTCTCAAGCAGGGTATTTGAATAATATTGAGCATTAATTTTCACTCCTGGCTCAATAAAAAATATTGAAGTTTTTCCCAACTTGGACACTCCAACAGAAATCATGACGCTAGAAGAAAAGTGACTCCTTGTTGCGTACAGTCTTTCATCTTGGATTTCATTTTGCTTCGCAACATCAGAATAAACCCGGTCATTCTGTGAGTTTCTTGGTGGCTCTACCGTAAAACGTTTTTCATCCGTAAAAAATGTCTTGGAAAGTTTATCTTCAGTTATTATACGTAAAATACGTCTGGATTTCTCAACTCTTTTCTGACAGTTTACTTCTGACAATCTTTGTCCATGCACTCTTTTAAATGGTTTAAATTGCAGATCAGATTTAATAATCCTTCTTACGCTTGATTCTGATATTTCTAGTTCTTTTGATATTTGAGCAGGTGTCATGTGGCTACCAGGTCGATCCTCTTGACTAAGGATACGTTCCTCCACTTTCTAAATATTTTCATCTACTCTAACTGATTTTGGTCGCCCACTATCAACCTTCCTTTCAATGCTTCCTGTTTCATCGATAGTTCTCAATAAGTAATCTAAACCTGATCTAGTCCATCCTTTATAATCGAATTCAGAAAGT
>JAJOZX010002865.1:107500-110000 GCA_023014485.1 Bathynomus jamesi
CCCGGGTTCGATTCCCGGGTGGTTACCTCATTTTTTCATTTGTTTCGTTCTCTCTCTCTCATCTTGCGCGGAATATCTCCTATACAAGCGTCGTTCTTTACGTTAATTATACTGCGTGTTTGCAGTTATATATATATACCTTACCTTACAACCTTACAAAGGTTCCACGTGATGATTTCTCATTTCGCGAAGGTCAAGCGTGTCGCCCCTCCTCTCGAGTTGGCCTGGTGAAGTAGTGAGTTGGATTCTTGCGCTCTCCACCTCACATAGCCAGGTACGCCCGGCTCATCGGGGATTGTTCTGAGCCAGGCGTCAAGTCTTCTTTTGAAGATTTCCACTGCAACTCCCTTCGTGTTTCTTAGGTCTTTGGGCAGCTGATTAAATAGTTTTGGTCCTCTCACTACAAAACTATTTTCTTTCAGGGTTAAGGATGTTCCCTGTCTCGCCTTCAATTTGGGAATACGACACAGTCTACCGTTTCTACCTTCCACCGTTGTTTGGGGAGTTATGGGATTCAGAGTAAGATTAGGGACTAGTTTCTCCATTATTTTCCAAGTGTAAATAATGGTGTATCTCTCTTCTCCTTTCCAGTGAATATAGGTTTAGTTCTCGTAACCTTTCCCAGTAATTTAGTTCTTTGCACCCATTGATCTTGGCTGTGAAACTTCTTTGAATCCCCTCCAGCTGTCTAATGTCTTCTTTTTTATATGGGGATGTTAGGACCGAGCAGTATTCCAGTTTGGGTATTATCAGGGTTTTCAGTAGGGGGATCATTACATTCCTATCCCTTCGTTTAAAAGTTCTCAAGATCAGACCCGTTATTCTCTTTGCTCTGTTTACTGCTATCTTATTTTGTGTTTCAAATTTCGCATCATCTGTCATTACAACCCCTAAATCTTTTGCTCTGGAATTTCTCTGGACTTCCTGTCCATTTGGGGTATAATATTCCATGGACTTTAGGTCTTCTCTATTTCCGTACCGTAATAGCTGAAATTTCTCGGTGTTAAACTTCATATTGTTGTCTTCCGTCCACTTGTAAATTTTGTTTATGTCGGTTTGTAGAGATCCTATGTCTTCTGGTTTTCGTATTTTTCTACTGATCTTTGTGTCATCTGCAAAGGATGTTACTGTGCTGTCTCTGGTAACGTCCTCATCTATGTCAGTTAGCATGATTATGAAGAGTAGTGGAGCTAATACCGTTCCTTGTGGTACTGAGCTGAGGACCTCTGATTCTGATGAAGATACTCCTTGTACTGTAACGACTTGCCTCCGCTCACTAAGGAAATTATATATCCATTTCCCTACTTTTCCTGTTATTCCCATATATTTCAGTTTATGTATTATGATTCCATGGTCACACTTGTCGAACGCTTTAGCAAAGTCTGTGTATAGTACATCATAGTTTTCATTACTTTCAAGTGAATCAATAATGTTGTTGTAGTGCTCCATTAGTTGTGACAGGCATGATCTGCCTGACCGAAACCCGTGTTGGTTATCATTGAATTTTTTCTGAGTTTCCAAAAAGTCATATATATATATATATATTAGTGATGTAGGTCACATCCGCATCCGCATCCGCGGAACATCCGCACATTTTCTCGCATCCGCATCTGCATCCGCACTTTGGACTGCGGATGTCGTGCGGATGTGGACCGTTGAGATAAAACGTCATTAATAAGCGGAAATTATCAAATTCTACTATAATAATAGAACTAGTTCATTGTGCGCAAAAGTGATGCAAGCGACAAGACGAGAGGCTGTTCTTGTATGAAGTTACTCTCTTGCAACCTACTTAGATCCACGTTACAAAGCTAAGTTATTTTCACCTAGTACATTAGAACGAGTTAAATCATCACTTGGCAAAGCAGTTGAAGAGCTTCAATCTCTTGAATCTGTCGCTTCGCCACCCACCAAAAGAATAAAAGTTTCAGTGACAGAACCAACACCTTCAACAAGCAAATCTATCACAGAATCTCTCTCTCAGTTTCTTGAGTCAAGCAGCGATGACGAGACCTACGCGATGTCAAAAGATGTAGTAAAAATGATCGAGAGCTATCACCAAGAAAAACGCCTGGCTGCATGTGACAATCCTATTAGTTGGTGGAAAAATACGCAGAATATCTATCCATACTTGAGTAAACTTGCAAGGAAACATTTAGCACGTCCTCCAACAAGCGTACCAAGCGAGAGATTATTTAGCAGTGCTGGATTAATATATGATGAAAAGAGAAACAGACTGGCAGCAGAAAAGGCAGAAAAATTAATTTTCCTTAAGCATAACCTTCCTATAATTAAGTTTGAATATTAAACGATGAACATCTTAGTTTACTTTATTTTAATTACTCATTTATAAATATGCCTAATAAAACTTTAAACTTAATATAAATAGTTATCAAGCTAATTAAAGATCTCTTTCTATAAGGGTGGAGGTTGGGGAAAGAGGTCGGGTAACACAATTATGGTTTCTAATTGTGGCTGAAACTCAACAAAATATAACGAA